>JBBHAA010003449.1:132500-196307 GCA_037953035.1 Aquarana catesbeiana | reverse complement strand
AAGGAGAAGAACAAGAAAAAGAAGGAGAAGAAGAACAAGAAGGAGAAGAACTAGAAGGAGAAGAACTAGAAGGAATAGGAGAAGGAGAAGAACTAGAAGGAATAGGAGAAGGAGAAGAACTAGAAGAACTAGAAGGAGAAGGAGAAGAACTAGAAGGAGAAGGAGAAGAACTAGAAGGAGAAGAACTAGAAGGAGAACAAGAAGGAGAAGAAGAACAAGAAGAGAGAAGAACTAGAAGGAGAAGAACTAGAAGGAGAAGAACTAGAAGGAGAAGAACTAGAAGGAGAAGAACTAGAAGGAGAAGGAGAAGAACTAGAAGGAGAAGGAGAAGAACTAGTAGGAGAAGGAGAAGAACTAGAAGGAGAAGGAGAAGAACTAGAAGGAGAAGGAGAAGAACTAGAAGGAGAAGAACTAGAGGAGAAGAACTAGAAGGAAAAGGAGAAGAACTAGAAGGAGAAGGAGAAGAACTAGAAGGAAAAGGAGAAGAACTAGAAGAAGAAGGAGAAGAACTAGAAGGAGAAGAACTAGAAGGAGAAGAACTAGAAGGAGAAGAACTAGAAGGAGAAGAACTAGAAGGAGAAGGAGAAGAACTAGAAAGAGAAGGAGAAGAACTAGAAGGAGAAGTAGAAGAACTATAAGGAGAAGGAGAAGTAGAAAAACTAGAAGGAGAAAGAGAAGTAGAAGAACTAGAAGGAGGAGTAGGAGAAGAACTAGAAGGAGGAGAGAAACTTGAAGGAGAAGGAGAAGGAGGAGAAGAACTAGAAGGAGAAGGGGAAGAAGTAGAAGGAGAAGAACTAGAAGAGAAGGAAAAGAACTAGAAGGAGAAGGAGAAGGAAAAGAACTAGAAGGAGAAGGAGAAGGAAAAGAACTAGAAGGAGAAGGAGAAGGAAAAAGAACTAGAAGGAGAAGGAAAAGAACTAGAAGGAGAAGGAAAAGAACTAGAAGGAGAAGGAGAAGAACTAGAAGGAGAAGGAGAAGAAGAAGAACTAGAAGGAGAAGGAGAAGAACTAGAAGGAGAAGAACTAGAAGAAGAAGTACTAGAAGGAGAAGAACTAGAACGAGAAGAACTAGAATGAGAAGAAGGAGACAAACTAGAAGGAGAAGAACTAGAAGGAGAAGAACTAGAAGGGGAAGTAGAAGAAGGAGGAGAAGGAGAAGAACTAGAAGGAGAAGGAGAAGAACTAGAATGAGAAGAAGGAGACAAACTAGAAGGAGAAGAAGGAGAAGAACTAGAAGGAGAAGAACTAGAAGGAGAAGAACTAGAAGGAGAAGGAGAAGAACTAGAACTAGAAGGAGAAGAACTAGAAGGAGAACTAGAAGGAGAAGAACTAGAAAGAGAAGAACTAGAAGGAATAGGAGAAGGAGAAGAACTAGAAGGAGAAGGAGAAGAACTAGAAGGAGAACAAGAAGGAGAAGAAAAACAAGAACAAGAAGGAGAAGGAGAAGAACTAGAAGGAGAAGGAGAAGAAGAACAAGAAGGAGGATAAGAAGAATTAGAAGGAAGAGAAGAACTAGAAGGAAGAGAAGAACTAGAAGGAGGAGAAGAAGTAGAAGGAGAAGGAAAAGAACTAGAAGTAGAAGGTAGAAGAACTAGAAGGAGAAGGATAAGAACTAGAAGGAGAAGAACTAGAAGGAGAAGGATAAGAACTAGAAGAAGGAGAAGAACTAGAAAGAGAAGGAGAAGAACTAGAAGGATAAGAACTAGAAGAAGGAGAAGAACTAGAAGGAGAAGAACTAGAAGAAGAACAACTAGAAGGAAAACAAGAAGGAGAAGAAGAACAAGAAGGAGAAAGAGGAGAAGGAGAAGTAGAAGAACTAGAAGGAGAAGAACTTAGAAGAAGGAGGAGAACTAGAAGGAGAAGAATTAGTAGAAGAACTACAAGGAGAAGAACTAGAAGGAGAAGGAGAAGAACTAGAAGGAGAAGAACTAGAAGGAGAAGGAGGAGAACTAGAAGGAGAAGGAGAAGAACTAGAAGGAGAAGGAGAAGAACTAGAAGGAGAAGGAGAAAAACTAGAAGGAGAAGAACTAGAAGGAGAAGAACTAGAAGGAGAAGGAAAAGAACTAGAAGGAGAAGAACTAGAAGGAGAAGAACTAGAAGGAGAAGAACTAGAAGGAGAAGAACTGGAAGGAAAAGGAGAACAACTAGAAGGAGAACGAGAACAAGAAGGAGAAGAAGAACAAGAAGAAGAACAAGAAGGAGAAGTAGAAGAACTAGAAGGAGAAGAAGAACAAGAAGGAGAAGGAGAAGAACTAGAAGGAGAAGAAGAACAAGAAGAACTAGAAGGAGAAGGAGAAGAACTAGAAGGAGAAGGAGAAGAACTAGAAGGAGAAGGAGAAGAACTAGAAGGAGAAGGAGAAGAACTAGAAGGAGAAGGAGAAGAACTAGAAGGAGAAGGAGAAGAACTAGAAGGAGAAGAACTAGAAGGAGAAGGAGAAGAACTAGAAAGAGAAAGAGAAGAACTAGAAAGAGAAAGAGAAAGAGAAGAACTAGAAAGAGAAGGAGAAGAACTAGGAGAAGAAGAACTAGAAGGAGAAGAACTAGAAGGAGAAGGATAAGAACTAGAAGGAGAAGGAGAAGAACTAGAAGGAGAAGGAGAAGAACTAGAAGGATAAGAACTAGAAGAAGAACAACTAGAAGGAAAACAAGAAGGAGAAGAAGAACAAGAAGGAGAAGGAGGAGAAGAAGAACTAGAAGGAGAAGGAGAAGAACTAGAAGGAGAAGAAGAACAAGAAGGAGAAGGAGAACAACTAGAAGGAGAACAAGAAGGAGAAGAAGAAGAACAACAAGAAGGAGAAGGAGGAGAAGGAGAAGAACTAGAAGGAGAAGGAGAAGAACTAGAAGAACTAGAAGGAATAGGAGAAGGAGAAGAACTAGAAGAACTAGAAGAAGAAGAACAAGAACAAGAACAAGAACAAGAAGGAGAAGAAGGAGAAGAAGAACAAGAAGGAGAAGGAGGAGAAGGAGAAGAAGAACAAGAAGGAGAAGGAGGAGAAGGAGAAGAACTAGAAGGAGAAGGAGAAGAACTAGAAGGAGAAGGAGAAGAACTAGAAGGAGAAGAACTAGAAGGAGAAGAACTAGAAGGAGAAGAACTAGAAGGAGAAGAACTAGAAGGAGAAGAACTAGAAGGAGAAGAACTAGAAGGAGAGGGACTAGAAGGAGAAGGAGAAGAACGAGAAGGAGAAGAACTAGAAGGAGAAAAACGAGAAGGAGAAGAACTAGAAGGAGAAGGAGAAGAACTAGAAGGAATAGGAGAAGGAGAAGAACTAGAAGAACTAGAAGAACTAGAAGGAGAAGGAGAAGAACTAGAAGGAGAAGAACTAGAAGGAGAAGGAGAACTAGAAGGAGGAGAATAACTAGAAGGAGACGAACTAGGAGACGAACTAGAAGGAGAAGGAGAAGAACTAGAAGGAGGAAAACTAGAAGGAGAAGAACAAGAAGGAGAAGGAGAAGAACTAGAAGGAGAAGGAGAATAACTAGAAGGAGAAGGAAAATAACTAGAAGGAGAAGGAGAAGAACTAGAAGGAGAAGGAGGAAAAGTAGAAGAACTAGATGGAGAAGGAGAAGAACTAGAAGGAGAAGAACTAGAAGGAGAAGGAGGAGAACTAGAAGGAGAAGGAGAAGAACTAGAAGGAGAAGAACTAGAAGGAGAAGGAGAAGAACTAGAAGGAGAAGAACTAGAAGGAGAACTAGAAGAACTAGAAGGAGGAGAAGAACTAGAGGGAGAAGGAGAAGAACTAGAGGGAGAAGAAGGAGACAAACTAGAAGGAGAAGAAGGAGAAGAACTAGAAGGAGAAGAAGGAGAAGAAGGAGAAGAACTAGAAGGAGAAGGAGAAGAACTAGAAGGAGAACAACTAGAAGGAGAACAAGAAGGAGAAGAACAACAACAAGAAGGAGAAGGAGGAGAAGAAGAACTAGAAGGAGAAGGAGAAGAACTAGAAGGAGAAGGAGAAGAACTAGAAGGAGAAGGAGAAGAACTAGAAGGAGAAGGAGAAGAACTAGAAGGAGAAGGAGAAGAACTAGAAGGAGAAGGAGAAGAACCAGAAGGAGAAGAACCAGAAGGAGAAGAACTAGAAGGAGAAGGACTAGAAGGAGAAGGAGAAGGAGAAGAACGAGAAGGAGAAGAACTAGAAGGAGAACTAGAAGGAGAAGAACTAGAAGGAGAAGGAGAAGGAGAAGAACTAGAAGGAGAAGGAGAAGGAGAAGAACTAGAAGGAGAAGGAGAAGAACTAGAAGGAGAAGGAGAAGGAGAAGAACTAGAAGGAGAAGAACTAGAAGGAGAAGAACTAGAAGGAGAAGGATTACAACTAGAAGGAGAAGGAGAACAAGAAGGAGAAGAAGAACAAGAAGAAGAAGAACAAGAAGGAGAAGAACTAGAAGGAGAAGGAGAAAAACTAGAAGGAGAAGGAGAAGAACTAGAAGGAGAAGGAAAAGAACTAGAAGGAGAAGAACTAGAAGGAGAAGAACTAGAAGGAGAACAACTAGAAGGAGAACGAGAACAACTAGAAGGAGAACAAGAAGGAGAAGAAGAAGAACAACAAGAAGGAGAAGGAGGAGAAGGAGGAGAAGGAGAAGAACAAGAAAAAGAAGGAGAATAAGAACAAGAAGGAGAAGGAGAAGAACTAGAAGGAGAAGAACTAGAAGGAATAGGAGAAGGAGAAGAACTAGAAGGAATAGGAGAAGAACTAGAAGGAGAAGGAGAAGAACTAGAAGGAGAAGGAGAAGAACTAGAAGGAGAAGGAGAAGAACTAGAAGGAGAAGAACTAGAAGGAGAAGAACTAGAAGGAGAAGAACTAGAAGGAGAAGAACTAGAAGGAGAAGAACTAGAAGGAGAAGAACTGGAAGGAAAAGGAGAACAACTAGAAGGAGAACGAGAACAAGAAGGAGAAGAAGAACAAGAAGAAGAAGAACAAGAAGGAGAAGTAGAAGAACTAGAAGGAGGAGAAGAACTAGAAGAAGAACTAGAAGGAGAAGTACTAGAAGGAGAAGAACTAGAAGGAGAAGAACTAGAAGGAGAAGAAGGAGACGAACTAGAAGGAGAAGAACTAGAAGGAGAAGGAGAAGTACTAGAAGGAGAAGAACTAGAAGGAGAAGAAGGAGAAGAACTAGAAGGAGAAGAAGGAGACGAACTAGAAGGAGAAGAAGGAGACGAACTAGAAGGAGAAGAACTAGAAGGAGAAGAACTAGAAGGAGCAGAAGGAGAAGAACTAGAAGGAGAAGGAGAAGAACTAGAAGGAGAAGAAGGAGAAGAACTAGAAGGAGAAGCAGAAGAACTAGAAGGAGAAGAACTAGAAGAAGAAGAAGGAGAAGAACTAGAAGGAGAAGGAGAAGAACGAGAAGTAGAAGAACTAGAAGGAGAAGGAGAAGAACTAGAAGGAGCAGGAGAAGAACTAGAAGGAGAAGGATTACAACTAGAAGGAGAAGGAGAACAAGAAGGAGAAGAAGAACAAGAAGAAGAAGAACAAGAAGGAGAAGTACTAGAAGGAGAAGAACTAGAAGGAGAAGGAGAAGAACTAGAAGGAGAAGGAGAAGAACTAGAATGAGAAGAAGGAGACGAACTAGAAGGAGAAGAAGAAGAACTAGAAGGAGATGAACTAGAAGGAGAAGAAGAAGAACTAGAAGGAGAAGAACTAGAAGGAGAAGGAGAAGAACTAGAAAGAGGAGAAGAACTAGAAAGAGAAGGAGAAGAACTAGAAAGAGAAGGAGAAGAACTAGAAGGAGAAGAACTAGAAGGAGAAGTAGAAGAACTAGAAGGAGAAGAACTAGAAGGAGAAGAACTAGAAGGAGAAGAACTAGAAGGAGAAGGAGTAGAACTAGAAAGAGAATGAGAAGAACTAGAAGGAGAAGAACTAGAAGGAGAAGTAGAAGAACTAGAAGGATAAGAACTAGAAGGAGAAGGAGAAGAACTAGAAGGAGAAGAACTAGAAGGAGAAGGAGGAGAAGGAGAAGAACAAGAAGGAGAAGAATTAGAAGGAGGAGAAGGAGAAGAACTAGAAGGAGAAGAACAAGAACTAGAAGGAGAAGAACTAGAAGGAGAAGGAGAAGAACCAGAAGGAGAAGGAATAGAACTAGAAGGAGAAGGAATAGAACTAGAAGGAGAAGGAATAGAACTAGAAGGAGAAGGAATAGAACTAGAAGGAGAAGAACTAGATGGTGGAGAAGAACTAGAAGGAGAAGGAGAAGAACTAGAAGGAGAAGAACTAGAAGGAGAAGAACTAGAAGGAGAAGGAATAGAACTAGAAGGAGAAGAACTAGATGGAGGAGAAGAACTAGAAGGAGAAGAACTAGAAGGAGAAGGAATAGAACTAGAAGCAGAAGAACTAGATGGAGGAGAAGAACTAGAAGGAGAAGAACTAGAAGGAGAAGAAATAGAAGGAGAAGGAGAAGAACTAGAAGGAGAACGAGAAGAACTAGAAGGAGCAGGAGAAGAACTAGAAGGAGAAGGATTACAACTAGAAGGAAAAGGAGAAGAACTAGAAGGAGAAGGAAAAGAACTAGAAGGAGAAGAATTAGAAGGAGAAGGAGAAGAACTAGAAGGAGAAGGAGAAGAACTAGAAGGAGAAGGAGAAGAACTAGAAGGAGAAGGAGAAGAACTAGAAGGAGAAGGAGAAGAACTAGAAGGAGAAGAACTAGAAGGGATAGGAGAAGAACTAGAAGGAGAAGAACTAGAAGGAGAAGGAGAAGAACTAGAAGGAGAAGGAGAAGAACTAGAAGGAGAAGGAGAAGAACTAGAAGGAGAAGGAGAAGAACTAGAAAGAGAAGGAGAAGAACTAGAAATAGAAGGAGAAGAACTAGAAGGAGAAAAAGTAGAACTAGGAGAAGAACAAGGAGAAGAACTAGAAGGAGAAGAACTAGAAGGAGAAGGAGAAGAACTAGAAGGAGAAAGAGAAGGAGAAGGAGAAGAAGAAGAATTAGAAGGAGAAGAAGAAGAACTAGAAGGAGGAGAAGAACTAGAATTAGAAGGAGAAGGAGAAGAAATAAAAAGTAGGAGAAGAAATAAAAAGAAGAAGGAGAAATAAAAAGGAGAAGGATGAGTATGAGAAATAAAAAGGAGAAGGAGGAGAAATAAAAAAGAAGGATAAATACAAATAAGAAGGAAAAATAAAAAGGAGAAGAACTAGAAGAAGGAGAAGGAAAAGAACTAGAAGGAGAAGAAGAAGAACTAGAAGGAGAAGAACTAGAAGGAGAAGAACTAGAAGGAGAAGAACTAGAAGGAGAAGAACTAGAAGGAGAAGGAGAAGAACTAGAATGAGAAGAAGGAAACGAACTAGAAGGAGAAGAAGGAGAAGAACTAGAAGGAGAAGAAGAAGAAGGAGAAGGAGAAGAAGAAGGAGAAGGAGAAGAAGAAGGAGAAGGAGAAGAACTAGAAGGAGAAGAACTAGAAGGAGAAGGAGAAGAACTAGAAGGAGAAGAACTAGAAGGAGAAGAACTAGAAGGAGAAGGAGAAGAACTAGAAGGAGAAGAACTAGAAGGAGAAGGCGAAGAACTAGAAGGAGAAGAACTAGAAGGAATAGGAGAAGGAGAAGAACTAGAAGGAATAGGAGAAGGAGAAGAACTAGAAGGAGAAGGAGAAGAACTAGAAGGAGAACAAGAAGGAGGAGAAGAACAAGAAGAAGAAGGAGAAGAAGAACAAGAAGGAGAAGGAGAAGAACTAGAAGGAGAAGGAGAAGAATTGGAAGGAGGATAAGAAGAATTAGAAGGAAGAGAAGAACTAGAAGGAGAAGAACTAGAAGCAGAAGGAGAAGAACTAGAAGTAGAAGTAGAAGGAGAAGAACTAGAAGTAGAAGTATAAGGAGAAGGAGAAGAACTAGAAGGAGAAGGAGAAGAACTAGAAGGAGAAGGAGAAGAACTAGAAGGAGAAGGAGAAGAACTAGAAGGAGAAGAACTAGAATGAGTAAAACTAGAAGGAGAAGAACTAGAAGGAGAAGGAGAAGAACTAGAAGAAGAAGAACTAGAAGGAATAGGAGAAGGAGAAGAACTAGAAGGAGAAGAACTAGAAGGAGAAGAACAAGAAGGAGAAGGAGAAGAACTAGAAGGAGGAGAAGAACTTGAAGGAGAAGGAAAAAAATTGGAAGGAGAATAACTAGAAGGAGAAGAACTAGAAGGAGAAGAACTAGAAGGAGTAAAACTAGAAGGAGAAGGAGAAGAACTAGAAGGAGAAGAACTAGAAGGAGAAGAACTAGAAGGAGAAGGAGAAGAACTAGAAGGAGAAGAACTAGAAGGAGAAGAACTAGAAGGAGAAGAACTAGAAGGAGAAGAACTAGAAGGAGAAGGAGAAGAACTAGAAGGAAAAGAACAAGAAGGAGAAGGAGAAAAATTGGAAGGAGAATAACTAGAAGGAGAAGGAGAAGAACTAGAAGGAGAAGAACTAGAAGGAGAAGGAGAAGAACTAGAAGGAGAAGGAAAAGAACTAGAAGGAGTAGGAGAAGAATTAGAAGGAGAAAGAGAAGAACTAGAAGGAGAAGAATTAGTAGAAGAACTAGAAGGAGAAGAACTAGAAGGAGAAGGAGAAATAAAAAGGAGAAGGATGAGTATGAGAAATAAAAAGGAGAAGGAGGAGAAATAAAAAAGTAGAAGGAGAAATACAAATAAGAAGGAGAAATAAAAAGGAGAAGAACTAGAAGGAGAAGGAGAAGGAAAAGAACTAGAAGGAGAAGGGGAAGAAGAAGAACTAGAATGAGAAGAAGAAGAACTAGAAGGAGAAGAACTAGAAGGAGAAGAACTAGAAGGAGAATGAGAAGAAGGAGACGAACTAGAAGGAGAAGAAGGAGAAGAACTAGAAGGAGAAGAAGAAGAAGGAGAAGGAGAAGGAGAAGAAGAACAAGAAGGAGAAGAAGAACAAGAAGGAGAAGAACTAGAAGGAGAAGGAGAAGAACTAGAAGGAGAAGAACTAGAAGGAGAAGGAGAAGAACTAGAAGGAGAAGGAGAAGAACTAGAAGGAGAAGAACTAGAAGGAGAAGGAGAAGAACTAGAAAGAGAAAGAGAAGAACTAGAAAGAGAAAGAGAAGAACTAGAAAGAGAAGGAGAAGAACAAGAAGGAGAAGAACTAGAAGGAGAAGGAGAAGGAGAAGAACTAGAAGGAGAAGGAGAAGTAGAAGGAGAAGAACGAGAAGGAGAAGAACGAGAAGGAGAAGAACTAGAAGGAGAAGAACTAGAAGGAGAAGAACTAGAAGGAGAAGAAGAAGAACTAGAAAGAGAAGGAGAAGAACTAGAAGAAGAACAACTAGAAGGAAAACAAGAAGGAGAAGAAGAACAAGAAGGAGAAGGAGGAGAAGGAGAAGTAGAAGAACTGGAAGGAGAAAGAGAAGAACTAGAAGGAGAAGAACTTAGAAGGAGGAGAACTAGAAGGAGAAGAATTAGTAGAAGAACTAGAAGGAGAAAAAGAAGAACTAGGAGAAGAACAAGGAGAAGAACTAGAAGGAGAAGGAGAAGAAGAACTAGAAGGAGAAGAAGAAGAACTAGAAGGAGAAGAAGAAGAACTAGAAGGAGGAGAAGAAGAACTAGAAGGAGAAGGAGAAGAAGAAGGAGAAGAATTAGAAGGAGAAGGAGAAGGAGAAGAAATAAAAAGGAGGAGAAGAAATAAAAAGGAGAAGAAGGAGAAATACAAATAAGAAGGAGAAATAAAAAGGAGAAGAACTAGAAGGAGAAGGAGAAGGAAAAGAACTAGAAGGAGAAGAAGTAGAAGGAGAAGAACTAGAAGGAGAAGAACTAGAAGGAGAAGGAGAAGAACTAGAAGGAGAAGAACAAGAAGGAGAAGGAGAAGAACTAGAAGGAGGAGAAGAACTTGAAGGAGAAGGAAAAAAATTGGAAGGAGAATAACTAGAAGGAGAAGAACTAGAAGGAGAAGAACTAGAAGGAGTAAAACTAGAAGGAGAAGGAGAAGAACTAGAAGGAGAAGAACTAGAAGGAGACGAACTAGAAGGAGAAGAACTAGAATGAGAAGAAGGAGACAAACTAGAAGGAGAAGAACTAGAAGGAGAAGGAGAAGGAGAAGAACTAGAAGGAGAAGAACTAGAAGGAGAAGAACTAGAAGGAGAAGGAGAAGAACTAGAATGAGAAGAAGGAGACGAACTAGAAGGAGAAGAACTAGAAGGAGAAGAAGAAGAACTAGAAGGAGAAGGAGAAGAACTAGAAGGAGAAGAACTAGAAGGAGTAAAACTAGAAGGAGAAGGAGAAGAACTAGAAGGAGAAGAACTAGAAGGAGAAGAACTAGAAGGAGAAGGAGAAGAACTAGAAGGAGAAGAACTAGAAGGAGAAGAACTAGAAGGAGAAGAACTAGAAGGAGAAGGAGAAGAACTAGAAGGAGAAGAACAAGAAGGAGAAGGAGAAGAACTAGAAGGTGAAGGAGAAGGAGAAGAACTAGAAGGTGAAGGAGAAGGAGAAGAACTAGAAGGAGAAGGAGAAGAACTAGAAGGAGAAGGAGAAGAACTAGAAGGATAAGAACTAAAAGAAGGAGAAGAACTAGAAGGAGAAGGAGAAGTAGAAGAACTGGAAGGAGAAGGAGAAGAACTAGAAGGAGAAGAACTAGAAGGAGAAGGAGAAGAACTAGAAGGAGAAGAACTAGAAGGAGAAGAAGAAGAACTAGAAGGAGAAGAACTAGAAGGAGAAGTACTAGAAGGAGAAGGAGAAGAACTAGAAGGAGAAGAACTAGAAGGAGAAGGAGAAGAACTAGAATGAGAAGTAGGAGACAAATTAGAAGGAGAAGAAGGAGAAGAACTAGAAGGAGAAGGAGAAGAACTAGAAGGAGAAGGAGAAGAACTAGAAGGAGAAGGAGAAGAACTAGAAGGAGAAGAACTAGAAGGAATAGGAGAATGAGAAGAACTAGAAGGAGAAGGAGAAGAACTAGAAGTAGAAGGACTAGAAGTAGAAGTATAAGGAGAAGGAGAAGAACTAGAAGGAGAAGGAGAAGAACTAGAAGGAGAAGGAGAAGAACTAGAAGGAGAAGGAGAAGAACTAGAAGGAGAAGGAGAAGAACTAGAAGGATAAGAACTAGAAGAAGGAGAAGAACTAGAAGGAGAAGAAGAAGAACTAGAAGGAGAAGAACTAGAAGAAGGAGAAGAACTAGAAGGAGAAGAACTAGAAGAAGAACAACTAGAAGGAAAACAAGAAGGAGAAGAAGAACAAGTAGGAGAAGGAGAAGTAGAAGAACTGGAAGGAGAAGGAGAAGAACTAGAAGGAGAAGAATTAGTAGAAGAACTAGAAGGAGAAAGAGAAGAACTAGGAGAAGAACTAGGAGAAGAACTAGAAGGAGAAGGAGAAGAACTAGAAGGAGAAGAACTAGAAGGAGAAGAACTAGAAGGAGAAGAACTAGAAGGAGAAGAACTAGAAGGAGAAGAACTAGAAGGAGAAGAACTAGAAGGAGAAGGAGAAGAACTAGAAGGAGAAGAAGAAGAACTAGAAGGAGGAGAAGAACTAGAAGGAGAAGGAGAAGAAGAAGGAGAAGAATTAGAAGGAGAAGGAGAAGAAATAAAAAGGAGAAGGAGAAGAAATAAAAAGGAGAAGAAGGAGAAATAAAAAGGAGAAGGATGAGTATGAGAAATAAAAAGGAGAAGGAGGAGAAATAAAAAAGGAGAAGGAGGAGAACTAGAAGGAGAAGAACTAGAAGGAGAAGGAGAAGAACTAGAAGGAGAATAACTAGAAGGAGAAGGAGAAGAACTAGAAGGAGAAGAAGAAGAACTAGAAGGAGAAGAACTAGAAGGAATAGGAGAATGAGAAGAACTAGAAGGAGAAGGAGAAGAACTAGAAGGAGAAGAACTAGAAGGAGAAGGAGAAGAACTAGAAGGAGAAGAACTAGAAGAAGAAGTACTAGAAGGAGAAGAACTAGAAGTAGAAGAACTAGAAGGAGAAGAACTAGAAGGAGAAGTACTAGAAGGATAAGAACTAGAAGGAGAAGAACTGGAAGGAGAAGGAGAAGAACTAGAATGAGAAGAAGGAGACGAACTAGAAGGAGAAGAAGGAGAAGAACTAGAAGGAGAAGAACTAGAAGGAGAAGGAGAAGGAGAAGAACTAGAAGGAGAAGGAGAAGAACTAGAAGGAGAAGAACTAGAAGGAGAAGAACTAGAAGGAGAAGAAGGAGAAGAACTAGAAGGAGAAGGAGGAGACGAACTAGAAGGAGAAGAAGAAGAACTAGAAGGAGATGAACTAGAAGGAGAAGAACTAGAAGGAGAAGGAGAAGAACTAGAAAGAGGAGAAGAACTAGAAAGAGAAGGAGAAGAACTAGAAAGAGAAGGAGAAGAACTAGAAGGAGAAGAACTAGAAGGAGAAGTAGAAGAACTGAAGGAGAAGAACTGGAAGGAGAAGAACTAGAAGGAGAAGAACTAGAAGGAGAAGGAGTAGAACTAGAAAGAGAAGGAGAAGAACTAGAAGGAGAAGAACTAGAAGGAGAAGTAGAAGAACTAGAAGGATAAGAACTAGAAGGAGAAGGAGAAGAACTAGAAGGAGAAGAACTAGAAGGAGAAGGAGGAGAAGGAGAAGGAGAAGAATTAGAAGGAGAAGGAGAAGAACTAGAAGGAGAAGAACGAGAAGAACTAGAAGGAGAAGAACTAGAAGGAGGAGAAGGAGAAGAACTAGAAGGAGAAGAACTAGAAGGAGAAGGAGAAGAACTAGAAGGAGAAGAACTAGAAGGAGAAGGAGAAGAACTAGAAGGAGAAGGAATAGAACTAGAAGGAGAAGGAATAGAACTAGAAGGAGAAGAACTAGATGGTGGAGAAGAACTAGAAGGAGAAGGAGAAGAACTAGAAGGAGAAGAACTAGAAGGAGAAGGAATAGAACTAGAAGGAGAAGAACTAGATGGAGGAGAAGAACTAGAAGGAGAAGAAGGAGAAGGAGAAGAACTAGAAGGAGAAGAACTAGAAGGAGAAGGAGAATAACTAGAAGGAGAAGGAGAATAACTAGAAGGAGAAGGAATAGAACTAGAAGCAGAAGAACTAGATGGAGGAGAAGAACTAGAAGGAGAAGGAGGAGAAGGAGAAGAACTAGAAGGAGAAGAAATAGAAGGAGAAGGAGAAGAACTAGAAGGAGAACGAGAAGAACTAGAAGGAGAAGGAGAAGGAGAAGAACTAGAAGGAGAAGGAGAAGAACTAGAAGGAGAAGGATTACAACTAGAAGGAAAAGGAGAAGAACTAGAAGGAGAAGGAAAAGAACTAGAAGGAGAAGAATTAGAAGGAGAAGGAGAAGAACTAGAAGGAGAAGGAGAAGAACTAGAAGGAGAAGGAGAAGGAGAAGGAGAAGAACTAGAAGGAGAAGGAGAAGAACTAGAAGGAGAAGGAGAAGAACTAGAAGGAGAAGAACTAGAAGGGATAGGAGAAGAACTAGAAGGAGAAGAAGGAGAAGGAGAAGAACTAGAAGGAGAAGGAGAAGAACTAGAAGGAGAAGGAGAAGAACTAGAAGGAGAACGAGAAGAACTAGAAGGAGAAAGAGAAGAACTAGAAGGATTAGAACTAGAAGGAATAGGAGAAGGAGAAGAACTAGAAGGAGAAGGAGAACGAGAAGAACTAGAAGGAGAAAGAGAAGAACTAGAAGGAGAAGAACTAGAAGGAATAGGAGAAGGAGAAGAACTAGAAGGAGTAGGAGAAGAACTAGAAGGAGAAGGAGAAGAACTAGAAGGATAAGAACTAGAAGAAGGAGAAGAACTAGAAGGAGAAGAACTAGAAGAAGAACAACTAGAAGAACAACTAGAAGGAAAACAAGAAGGAGAAGAAGAACAAGAAGGAGAAGGAGGAGAAGGAGAAGTAGAAGAACTGGAAGGAGAAGGAGAAGAACTAGAAAGAGAAGGAGAAGAACTAGAAATAGAAGGAGAAGAACTAGAAGGAGAAAAAGTAGAACTAGGAGAAGAACAAGGAGAAGAACTAGAAGGAGAAGAACTAGAAGGAGAAGGAGAAGAACTAGAAGGAGAAAGAGAAGGAGAAGGAGAAGGAGAAGAAGAAGAATTAGAAGGAGAAGAAGAAGAACTAGAAGGAGGAGAAGAACTAGAAGGAGAAGGAGAAGAAGAAGGAGGAGAAGAATTAGAAGGAGAAGGAGAAGAAATAAAAAGTAGGAGAAGAAATAAAAAGAAGAAGGAGAAATAAAAAGGACAAGGATGAGTATGAGAAATAAAAAGGAGAAGGAGGAGAAATAAAAAAGGAGAAGGATAAATACAAATAAGAAGGAAAAATAAAAAGGAGAAGAACTAGAAGGAGAAGGAGAAGGAAAAGAACTAGAAGGAGAAGAAGAAGAACTAGAAGGAGAAGAAGAAGAACTAGAAGGAGAAGAACTAGAAGGAGAAGAACTAGAAGGAGAAGAACTAGAAGGAGAAGAACTAGAAGGAGAAGGAGAAGAACTAGAATGAGAAGAAGGAAACGAACTAGAAGGAGAAGAAGGAGAAGAACTAGAAGGAGAAGAAGAAGAAGGAGAAGGAGAAGAAGAAGGAGAAGGAGAAGAATTATGCCGCGTACACACGGTCGGACTTTTCATCTACAAAAGTCCAACGGACGCCGACGGACTAAAGCTGGCTGGTAATCCGATCGTGTGTGGGCTTCTCCGGACTTTCAGCAGACTTTTTCAGCCTCAAATCCGACGGACTTTAGATTTGAAACATGCTTCAAATCTTTACGTCGTAACTACGACGGACCCCGAAATCCGCTCGTCTGTGTGCTAGTCCGACGGACAAAAACCCATGCTAGGGCAGCTATTGGCTACTGGCTATGAACTTCCTTATTTTAGTCCGGTGTACGTCATCACGTACGAATCCGTCGGACTTTTGTGTGGTCGTGTGTAGGCAAGTCCGTTCGTTAGAAAGTCTGCTGCAAGTCCGCCGAAAGTCCGCCGGAAGTCCGCCGGAAGTCTGTCGGACAGGCTGTCGGACTTTTGTAGACGAAAAGTCCGACCGTGTGTACGCGGCATTAGAAGGAGAAGAACTAGAAGGAGAAGGAGAAGAACTAGAAGGAGAAGGAGAAGAACTAGAAGGAGAAGAACTAGAAGGAGAAGGAGAAGAACTAGAAGGAGAAGAACTAGAAGGAGAAGAACTAGAAGGAATAGGAGAAGGAGAAGAACTAGAAGGAATAGGAGAAGGAGAAGAACTAGAAGGAGAAGGAGAAGAACTAGAAGGAGAACAAGAAGGAGGAGAAGAACAAGAAGAAGAAGGAGAAGAACTAGAAGGAGAAGGAGAAGAATTGGAAGGAGGATAAGAAGAATTAGAAGGAAGAGAAGAACTAGAAGGAAAAGGAGAAGAACTAGAAGCAGAAGGAGAAGAACTAGAAGTAGAAGTAGAAGGAGAAGAACTAGAAGTAGAAGTATAAGGAGAAGGAGAAGAACTAGAAGGAGAAGGAGAAGAACTAGAAGGAGAAGGAGAAGAACTAGAAGGAGAAGGAGAAGAACTAGAAGGAGAAGAACTAGAATGAGTAAAACTAGAAGGAGAAGAACTAGAAGGAGAAGGAGAAGAACTAGAAGAAGAAGAACTAGAAGGAATAGGAGAAGGAGAAGAACTAGAAGGAGAAGGAGAAGAACTAGAAGGAGAAGAACAAGAAGGAGAAGGAGAAGAACTAGAAGGAGGAGAAGAACTTGAAGGAGAAGGAGGAGAAGGAAAAAATTGGAAGGAGAATAACTAGAAGGAGAAGGAGAAGAACTAGAAGGAGAAGAACTAGAAGGAGTAAAACTAGAAGGAGAAGGAGAAGAACTAGAAGGAGAAGGAGAAGAACTAGAAGGAGAAGAACTAGAAGGAGAAGAACTAGAAGGAGAAGAACTAGAAGGAGAAGGAGAAGAACTAGAAGGAGAAGAACAAGAAGGAGAAGGAGAAGAACTAGAAGGAGGAGAAGAACTTGAAGGAGAAGGATGAGAATTAGAAGGAGAAAGAGAAGAATTAGAAGGAGAAGAACTAGAAGGAATAGGAGAAGAATTAGAAGGAGAAGAACTAGAAGGAGAAGGAGAAGAACTAGAAGGAGAAGGAGAAGAACTAGAAGGAGAAGGAGAAGAACTAGAAGGAGAAGGAGAAGAACTAGAAGAAGGAGAAGAACTAGAAGAAGAAGAACAACTAGAAGGAAAACAAGAAGGAGAAGAAGAACAAGAAGGAGAATGAGTAGAAGGAGAAGTAGAAGAACTGGAAGGAGAAGTAGAAGAACTGGAAGGAGAAGGAGAAGAACTAGAAAGAGAAGGAGAAGAACTAGAAAGAGAAGGAGAAGAACTAGAAAGAGAAGAACTAGAAGGAGAAGAATTAGTAGAAGAACTAGAAGGAGAAAAAGAAGAACTAGGAGAAGAACAAGGAGAAGAACTAGAAGGAGAAGAACTAGAAGGAGAAGGAGAAATAAAAAGGAGAAGGATGAGTATGAGAAATAAAAAGGAGAAGGAGTAGAAATAAAAAAGTAGAAGGAGAAATACAAATAAGAAGGAGAAATAAAAAGGAGAAGAACTAGAAGGAGAAGAAGAAGAACTAGAAGGAGAAGAACTAGAAGGAGAAGAACTAGAAGGAGAAGGAGAAGAACTAGAAGGAGAAGAACTAGAAGGAGAAGAACTAGAAGGAGAAGGAGAAGGAGAAGGAGAAGGAGAAGAACTAGAAGGAGAAGAACAAGAAGGAGAAGGAGAAGAACTAGAAGGAGGAGAAGAACTTGAAGGAGAAGGAGGAGAAGGAGAAAAATTGGAAGGAGAAGGAGAAGAACTAGAAGGAGAAGGAGAAGAACTAGAAGGAGAAGGAGAACTAGAAGGAGAAGGAGAAGAACTAGAAGGAGAAGAACTAGAAGGAGAAGAACTAGAAGGAGAAGAACTAGAAGGAGAAGGAGAAGAACTAGAAGGAGAAGAACTAGAAGGAGAAGGATTACAACTAGAAGGAGAAGGAGAACAAGAAGGAGAAGAAGAATAAGAAGAAGAACAAGAAGGAGAAGAACTAGAAGGAGAAGGAGAAGAACTAGAAGGAGAAGAACTAGAAGGAGAAGGAGAAGAACTAGAAGGAGAAGGAGAAGGAGAAGAACTAGAAGGAGAAGAACTAGAAGGAGAAGAACTAGAAGGAGAAGGAGAAGAACTAGAAAGAGAAAGAGAAGAACTAGAAAGAGAAGGAGAAGAACAAGAAGGAGAAGAACTAGAAGGAGAAGGAGAAGGAGAAGAACTAGAAGGAGAAGGAGAAGTAGAAGGAGAAGAACGAGAAGGAGAAGAACGAGAAGGAGAAGAACGAGAAGGAGAAGAACGAGAAGGAGAAGAACTAGAAGGAGAAGAACTAGAAGGAGAAGAAGAAGAACTAGAAAGAGAAGGAGAAGAACTAGAAGAAGAACAACTAGAAGGAAAACAAGAAGGAGAAGAAGAACAAGAAGGAGAAGGAGGAGAAGGAGAAGTAGAAGAACTGGAAGGAGAAAGAGAAGAACTAGAAGGAGAAGAACTTAGAAGGAGGAGAACTAGAAGGAGAAGAATTAGTAGAAGAACTAGAAGGAGAAAAAGAAGAACTAGGAGAAGAACAAGGAGAAGAACTAGAAGGAGAAGGAGAAGAAGAACTAGAAGGAGAAGAAGAAGAACTAGAAGGAGAAGAAGAAGAACTGGAAGGAGGAGAAGAACTAGTAGGAGAAGGAGAAGAAGAAGGAGAAGAATTAGAAGGAGAAGGAGAAGAAATAAAAAGGAGGAGAAGAAATAAAAAGGAGAAGAAGGAGAAATAAAAAGGAGAAGAACTAGAAGGAGAAGGAGAAGGAAAAGAACTAGAAGCAGAAGAACTAGAAGGAGAAGAACTAGAAGGAGAAGAACTAGAAGGAGAAGAACTAGAAGGAGAAGAAGGAGACGAACTAGAAGGAGAAGAACTAGAATGAGAAGAAGGAGACGAACTAGAAGGAGAAGAACTAGAATGAGAAGAAGGAGACGAACTAGAAGGAGAAGAACTAGAAGGAGAAGGAGAAGGAGAAGAACTAGAAGGAGAAGAACTAGAAGGAGAAGGAGAAGAACTAGAATGAGAAGAAGGAGAACTAGAATGAGAAGAAGGAGACGAACTAGAAGGAGAAGATCTAGAAGGAGAAGAACTAGAAGGAGAAGAACTAGAATGAGAAGAAGGAGACGAAATAGAAGGAGAAGAAGGAGAAGAACTAGAAGGAGAAGAACTAGAAGGAGAAGGAGAAGAACTAGAAGGAGAAGGAGAAGAACTAGAAGGAGAAGGAGAAGAACTAGAAGGAGAAGGAGAAGAACTAGAAGGAGCAGGAGAAGAACTAGAAGGAGAAGGATTACAACTAGGAGAACAAGAAGGAGAAGAAGAACAAGAAGAAGAAAAAGAAGGAGAAGTAGAAGAACTAGAAGGAGAAGAAGAACAAGAAGGAGAAGAAGAACAAGAAGGAGAAGGAGAAGAACTAGAAGGAGAAGAAGAACAAGAAGGAGAAGGAGAAAAACTAGAAGGAGAAGAAGAACAAGAAGGAGAAGGAGAAGAACTAGAAGGAGAAGAAGAACAAGAAGGAGAAGGAGAAGAACTAGAAGAAGAACTAGAAGGAGAACAAGAAGGAGAAGAAGAACAACAAGAAGGAGAAGGAGGAGGAGAAGAACTAGAAGGAGAAGGAGAAGAACTAGAAGGAGAAGGAGAAGAACTAGAAGGAGAAGGAGAACAAGAAGGAGAAGAAGAACAAGAAGAAGAAGAACAAGAAGGAGAAGTAGAAGAACTAGAAGGAGAAGAAGAACAAGAAGGAGAAGGAGAAGAACTAGAAGGAGAAGAAGAACAAGAAGGAGAAGGAGAATAACTAGAAGGAGAAGAAGAACTAGATGGAGAAGGAGAAGAACTAGATGGAGAAGAACCAGAAGGAGAAGAACCAGAAGGAGAAGAACAAGAAGGAGAAGAACCAGAAGGAGAAGAACCAGAAGGAGAAGGAGAAAAACTAGAAGAAGGAGAAGAACTAGAAGGAGAAGGAGAAGAACTAGAAGGAGAAGGAGAAGAACTAGAAGGAGAACAAGAAGGAGAAGAAAAACAAGAAGAAGAAGGAGAAGAAGAACAAGAAGAAGGAGAAGAAGAACAAGAAGGAGAAGGAGGAGAAGGAGAAGAACTAGAAGGAGAAGGAGAAGAATTAGAAGGAGGAGAAGAAGAATTAGAAGGAAGAGAAGAACTAGAAGGAAAAGGAGAAGGAGAAGGAGAAGAACTAGAAGGAGAAGAACTAGAAGGAGAAAAACTAGAAGGAGAAGGAGAACGAGAAGAACTAGAAGGAGCAGGAGAAGAACTAGAAGGAGAAGAACTAGAAGGAGAAGGAGAACAAGAAGGAGAAGAAGAACAAGAAGAAGAAGAACAAGAAGGAGAAGTAGAAGAACTAGAAGGAGAAGAAGAACAAGAAGGAGAAGAAGAACAAGAAGGAGAAGGAGAAGAACTAGAAGGAGAAGGAGAAAAACTAGAAGGAGAAGAACTAGAAGGAGAAGAAGAACAAGAAGGAGAAGGAGAAGAAGAACAAGAAGGAGAAGAAGGAGGAGAAGGAGAAGGACTAGAAGGAGAAGGAGAAGAACTAGAAGGAGAAAAACTAGAAGGAGAAGAACTAGAAGGAATAGGAGAAGGAGAAGAACTAGAAGAACAAGAAGGAGAAGAACTAGAAGGAGAAGGAGAAGAACTAGAAGGAGAACAAGAAGGAGAAGAAAAACAAGAAGAAGAAGGAGAAGAAGAACAAGAAGGAGAAGGAGGAGAAGAAAAAGAACTAGAAGGAGAAGGAGAAGAATTAGAAGGAGGAGAAGAAGAATTAGAAGGAAGAGAAGAAGAATTAGAAGGAAGAGAAGAACTAGAAGGAGAAGGAGAAGAACTAGAAGTAGTAGGAGAAGAACTAGAAGTAGAAGTATAAGGAGTAGGAGAAGAACTAGAAGGAGAAGAACTAGAAGGAGAAGGAGAAGAACTAGAAGGAAAAGGAGAAGAACTAGAAGGATAAGAACTACAAGAAGGAGAAGAACTACAAGAAGGAGAAGAACTACAAGAAGGAGAAGAACTACAAGGAGAAGAACTAGAAGGAGAAGAACTAGAAGGAGAAGGAGAACTAGAAGGAAAAAAAGAAGGAGAAGAAGAACAAGAAGGAGAAGGAGGAGAAGGAGAAGAACTAGAAGGAGAAGTAGAAGAACTGGAAGGAGAAGGAGAAGAACTAGAAGGAGAAGAACTTAGAAGGAGGAGAACTAGAAGGAGAAGAATTAGTAGAAGAACTAGAAGGAGAAGGAGAAGAAGAACTAGAAGGAGAAGAAGAACTAGAAGGAGAAGAAGAACTAGAAGGAGAAGAAGAACTAGAAGGAGAAGAAGAACTAGAAGGAGAAGAAGAACTAGAAGGAGAAGGAGAAGAACAAGGAGAAGAATTAGAAGGAGAAAGAGAAGGAGAAGAAATAAAAAGGAGAAGGATGAGTAGGAGAAATAAAAAGGAGGAGGAGAAGAACTAGAAGGAGAAGGAGAAGAATTAGCAGGAGAAGGAGAAGAACTAGAAGGAGAAGAACTAGAAGGAATCGGAGAAGAATTAGAAGGAGAAGGAGAAGAACTAGAAGGAGAAGGAGAATAACTAGAAGGAATAGGAGAAGAACTAGAAGGAGAAGAACTAGAAAGAGAAGGAGAAGAACTAGAAGGAGAAGGAGAAGAACTAGAAGGAGAAGGAGAAGAACTAGAAGGAGAAGGAGAAGAACTAGAAGGATAAGAACTAGAAGGAGAAAGAGAAGAACTAGGAGAAGAACTAGGAGAAGAACTAGAAGGAGAAGGAGAAGAACTAGAAGGAGAACTAGGAGAAGAACTAGAAGGAGAAGAACTAGAAGGATAAGGAGAAGAAAAACTAGAAGGAGAAGAAGAAGAACTAGAAGGAAGAGAAGAACTAGAAGTAGAAGGAGAAGAAATAAAAAGGAGAAGGAGAAGAAATAAAAAGGAGAAGAAGGAGAAATAAAAAGGAGAAGGATGAGTATGAGAAATAAAAAGGAGAAAGAGGAGAAATAAAAAAGGAGAAGGAGAAATACAAATAAGAAGGAGAAATAAAAAGGAGAAGGAGGAGAACTAGAAGGAGGAGAACTAGAAGGAGGAGAACTAGAAGGAGAAGAACTAGAAGGAGAAGGAGAAGGAAAAGAACTAGAAGGAGAAGGAGAAGGAGACGAACTAGAAGGAGAAGAAGGAGAAGAACTAGAAGGAGAAGAAGGAGACGAACTAGAAGGAGAAGAAGGAGAAGAACTAGAAGGAGAAGAACTAGAAGGAGAAGAACGAGAAGGAGAAGAACTAGAAGGAGAAGTACTAGAAGGAGAAGAACTAGAAGGAGAAGTACTAGAAGGAGAAGAACTAGAAGGAGAAGTACTAGAAGGAGAAGAACTAGAAGGAGAAGGAGAAGAACTAGAATGAGAAGAAGGAGAAGAACTAGAATGAGAAGAAGGAGACGAACTAGAAGGAGAAGAACTAGAAGGAGAAGTACTAGAAGGAGAAGAACTAGAAGGAGAAGAAGGAGAAGAACTAGAAGGAGAAGAAGGAGACGAACTAGAAGGAGAAGAAGGAGACGAACTAGAAGGAGAAGAACTAGAAGGAGAAGAAGGAGAAGAACTAGAAGGAGAAGAACTAGAATGAGAAGAAGGAGAAAAAGAAGAAGAAGGAGAAGGAGAAGAACTAGAAGGAGAAGGAGAAGAACTAGAAGGAGAAGGAGAAGAACTAGAAGGAGAAGGAGAAGAACTAGAATGAGAAGAAGGAGACAAACTAGAATGAGAAGAAGGAGACGAACTAGAAGGAGAAGAAGGAGAAGAACTAGAATGAGAAGAAGGAGACGAACTAGAATGAGAAGAAGGAGATGAACTAGAATGAGAAGAAGGAGACGAACTAGAAGGAGAAGAAGAAGAAGAACTAGAAGGAGAAGGAGGAGAAGAACTAGAAGGAGAAGGAGAAGAACTAGAATGAGAAGAAGGAGACGAACTAGAAGGAGAAGAAGGGGAAGAACTAGAAGGAGAAGAACTAGAAGGAGAAGAAGAAGAACTAGAAGGAGAAGGAGAAGAACTAGAAGGAGAAGGAGAAGTAAAAGAACTAGAAGGAGAAGAACTAGAAGAAGGAGAAGGAGAAGAACTAGAAGGAGAAGGAGAAGAACTAGAAGGAGAAGTACTAGAAGGAGATGGAGAAGAACAAGGAGAAGAACTAGAATGAGAAGAAGGAGACGAACTAGAAGGAGAAGAACTAGAAGGAGAAGAACTAGGAGAAAAACTAGAAGGAGAAGAACTAGAAGAAGAACTAGAAGGATAAGGAGAAGAACTAGAAGGAGAAGGAGAAGGAGAAGAACTAGAAGGAGAAGGAGAAGAACTAGAAGGAGAAGACCTAAAAGGAGAAGAACTAAAAGGAGAAGAACTAAAAGGAGAAGGAGAAGAACTAAAAAGAGAAGGAGAAGAACTAGAAAGAGAAGGAGAAGAACTAGAAAGAGAAGGAGAAGAACTAGAAAGAGAAGGAGAAGAACTAGAAGGAGAAGGAGAAGAACTAGAAGGAGAAGGAGAAGAACTAGAAGGAGAAGTAGAAGAAATAGAAGGAGGAGAAGTAGAAAAACTAGAACTAGAAGGAGGAGTAGGAGAAGAACTAGAAGGAGGAGAGGAAATTGAAGGAGAAGGAGGAGAAGAAGAAGAACTAGAAGGAGAAGAACTAGAAGGAGAAGAACTAGAAGGAGAACGAGAAGAACTAGAAGGAGCAGGAGAAGAACTAGAAAGAGAAGGATTACAACTAGAAGGAAAAGGAGAACAAGAAGGAGAAGAAGAACAAGAAGAAGAACAAGAAGGAGAAGTAGAAGAACTAGAAGGAGAAGAAGAACAAGAAGGAGAAGGAGAAGAACTAGAAGGAGAAGAACTAGAAGGAGGAGAAGGAGAAGAACTAGAAGGAGAAGAACTAGAAGGAGAAGGAGAAGAACTAGAAGGAGAAGGAGAAGAACTAGAAGGAGAAGAACTAGATGGAGGAGAAGAACTAGAAGGAGAAGGAGAAGAACTAGAAGGAGAAGAACTAGAAGGAGAAGGAGAAGAACTAGAAGGAGAAGGAGAAGAACTAGAAGGAGAAGGAGAAGAACTGGAAGGAGAAGAAGGAGACGAACTAGAAGGAGAAGAACTAGAAGGAGAAGAACTAGAAGGGGAAGAACTAGAAGGGGAAGAACTAGAAGGGAAAGAACTAGAAGGAGAAGGAGAAGGAAAAGAACTAGAAGGAGAAGGAGAAGGAAAAGAACTAGAAGGAGAAGGAGAAGAACTAGAAGGAGAAGGAGAAGGAGAAGAACTAGAAGGAGAAGAAGAAGAACTAGAAGGAAAAGAACTAGAAGGAGAAGGAGAAGAACTAGAATGAGAAGGAGACAAACTAGAAGGAGAAGAAGGAGAAGAACTAGAAGGAGAAGAACTAGAAGGAGAAGGAGAAGAACTAGAATGAGAAGGAGACAAACTAGAAGGAGAAGAAGGAGAAGAACTAGAAGGAGAAGAACTAGAAGGAGAAGAACTAGAACTAGAAGGAGAAGGAGAAGAACTAGAAGGAATAGGAGAAGGAGAAGAACTAGAAGGAGAAGGAGAAGAACTAGAAGGAGAACAAGAAGGAGAAGAAGAACAAGAAGAAGAAGGAGAAGAAGAACAAGAAGGAGAAGGAGAAGAACTAGAAGGAGAAGAAGAAGAAGCAGAAGGAGAAGAACTAGAAGGAGAAGAACTAGAAGGAGAAGGAGAAGAACTAGAAGGAGAAGGAGAAGAACTAGAATGAGAAGAAGGAGAAGAACTAGAAGGAGAAGGAGAAGAACTAGAATGAGAAGAAGGAGAAGAACTAGAATGAGAAGAACGAGACGAACTAGAAGGAGAAGAACTAGAAGGAGAAGAAGGAGAAGAACTAGAAGGAGAAGAAGGCGAAGAACTAGAAGGAGAAGAACTAGAAGGAGAAGAACTAGAAGGAGAAGTACTAGAAGGATAAGAACTAGAAGGATAAGAACTAGAAGGAGAAGAACTAGAAGGAGAAGGAGAAGAACTAGAAGGAGAAGAAGGAGACGAACTAGAAGGAGAAGAAGGAGAAGAACTAGAAGGAGAAGAACTAGAAGGAGAAGGAGAAGAACTAGAAGGAGAAGGAGAAGAACTAGAATGAGAAGGAGAAGAACTAGAATGAGAAGAAGGAGATGAACTAGAAGGAGAAGAAGGAGAAGAACTAGAAGGAGAAGAACTAGAAGGAGAAGGAGAAGGAGAAGAACTAGAAGGAGAAGAACTAGAAGGAGAAGAACTAGAAGGAGAAGAACTAGAAGGAGAAGAACTAGAAGGAGAAGAACTAGAAGGAGAAGAACTAGAAGGAGAAGGAGAAGAACTAGAATGAGAAGAAGGAGACGAACTAGAATGAGAAGAAGGAGACGAACTAGAAGGAGAAGAAGGAGAAGAACTAGAAGGAGAAGAAGAAGAACTAGAAGGAGAAGAACTAGAAGGAGAAGGAGAAGTAAAAGAACTAGAAGGAGAAGTAAAAGAACTAGAAGGAGAAGTAAAAGAACTAGAAGGAGAAGAACTAGAAGAAGGAGAAGGAGGAGAACTAGAAGGAGAAGAAGAAGAACTAGAAGGAGAAGGAGAAGAACTAGAAGGAGAAGAACTAGAAGGAGAAGGAGAAGAACTAGAATGAGAAGAAGGAGATGAACTAGAAGGAGAAGAAGGAGAAGAACTAGAAGGAGAAGAACTAGGAGAAAAACTAGAAAGAGAAGAACTAGAAGGAGAAGAACTAGAAGGATAAGGAGAAGAACTAGAAGTAGAAGTAGAAGGAGAAGGAGAAGAACTAGAAGGAGAAGGAGAAGAACTAGAAGGAGAAGAACTAAAAGGAGAAGAACTAGAAGGAGAAGGAGAAGAACTAGAAAGAGGAGAAGAACTAGAAAGAGAAGGAGAAGAACTAGAAAGAGAAGGAGAAGAACTAGAAGGAGAAGAACTAGAAGGAGAAGTAGAAGAACTAGAAGGAGAAGGAGAAGAACTAGAAGGAGAAGAACTAGAAGGAGAAGGAGAAGAACTAGAAGGAGAAGAACTAGAAGAAGAAGTACTAGAAGGAGAAGAACTAGAAGTAGAAGAACTAGAAGGAGAAGAACTAGAAGGAGAAGTACTAGAAGGATAAGAACTAGAAGGAGAAGGAGAAGAACTAGAATGAGAAGAAGGAGACGAACTAGAAGGAGAAGAAGGAGAAGAACTAGAAGGAGAAGAACTAGAAGGAGAAGGAGAAGGAGAAGGAGAAGAACTAGAAGGAGAAGGAGAAGAACTAGAAGGAGAAGAACTAGAAGGAGAAGAACTAGAAGGAGAAGAACTAGAAGGAGAAGAACTAGAAGGAGAAGAACTAGAAGGAGAAGGAGAAGAACTAGAATGAGAAGGAGGAGACGAACTAGAAGGAGAAGAAGAAGAACTAGAAGGAGATGAACTAGAAGGAGAAGAAGAAGAACTAGAAGGAGAAGAACTAGAAGGAGAAGGAGAAGAACTAGAAAGAGGAGAAGAACTAGAAAGAGAAGGAGAAGAACTAGAAAGAGAAGGAGAAGAACTAGAAAGAGAAGGAGAAGAACTAGAAGGAGAAGAAGAAGAACTAGAAGGAGAAGAACTAGAAGGAGAAGAACTAGAAGGAGAAGAACTAGAAGGAGAAGGAGTAGAACTAGAAAGAGAATGAGAAGAA
The DNA here is from genome assembly GCA_037953035.1 of Aquarana catesbeiana. Taxonomy (NCBI): domain Eukaryota; kingdom Metazoa; phylum Chordata; class Amphibia; order Anura; family Ranidae; genus Aquarana; species Aquarana catesbeiana. The sequence goes on along the minus strand of JBBHAA010003449.1, from coordinate 170,807 downwards.
CTAGAAGGAGAGGAACTAGAAGGAGAAGTAGAAGAACTAGAAGGATAAGAACTAGAAGGAGAAGGAGAAGAACTAGAAGGAGAAGAACTAGAAGGAGAAGGAGGAGAAGGAGAAGAACAAGAAGGAGAAGAATTAGAAGGAGAAGGAGAAGAACTAGAAGGAGAAGAACTAGAAGGAGGAGAAGGAGAAGAACTAGAAGGAGAAGAACTAGAAGGAGGAGAAGGAGAAGAACTAGAAGGAGAAGAACTAGAAGGAGAAGGAGAAGAACCAGAAGGAGAAGGAATAGAACTAGAAGGAGAAGGAATAGAACTAGAAGGAGAAGAACTAGATGGTGGAGAAGAACTAGAAGGAGAAGAACTAGAAGGAGAAGGAGAAGAACTAGAAGGAGAAGAACTAGAAGGAGAAGAACTAGAAGGAGAAGGAATAGAACTAGAAGGAGAAGAACTAGATGGAGGAGAAGAACTAGAAGGAGAAGGAGGAGAAGGAGAAGAACTAGAAGGAGAAGAACTAGAAGGAGAAGAACTAGAAGGAGAAGGAGAATAACTAGAAGGAGAAGGAATAGAACTAGAAGCAGAAGAACTAGATGGAGGAGAAGAACTAGAAGGAGAAGGAGGAGAAGGAGAAGAACTAGAAGGAGAAGAACTAGAAGGAGAACGAGAAGAACTAGAAGGAGCAGGAGAAGAACTAGAAGGAGAAGGATTACAACTAGAAGGAAAAGGAGAAGAACTAGAAGGAGAAGGAAAAGAACTAGAAGGAGAAGAATTAGAAGGAGAAGGAGAAGAACTAGAAGGAGAAGGAGAAGAACTAGAAGGAGAAGGAGAAGAACTAGAAGGAGAAGGAGAAGAACTAGAAGGAGAAGGAGAAGAACTAGAAGGAGAAGAACTAGAAGGGATAGGAGAAGAACTAGAAGGAGAAGAACTAGAAGGAGAAGGAGAAGAACTAGAAGGAGAAGGAGAAGAACTAGAAGGAGAAGGAGAAGAACTAGAAGGAGAAGGAGAAGAACTAGAAAGAGAAGGAGAAGAACTAGAAATAGAAGGAGGAGAACTAGAAGGAGAAAAAGTAGAACTAGGAGAAGAACAAGGAGAAGAACTAGAAGGAGAAGAACTAGAAGGAGAAGGAGAAGAACTAGAAGGAGAAAGAGAAGGAGAAGGAGAAGGAGAAGAAGAAGAATTAGAAGGAGAAGAAGAAGAACTAGAAGGAGGAGAAGAACTAGAAGGAGAAGGAGAAGAAGAAGGAGAAGAATTAGAAGGAGAAGGAGAAGAAATAAAAAGTAGGAGAAGAAATAAAAAGAAGAAGGAGAAATAAAAAGGAGAAGGATGAGTATGAGAAATAAAAAGGAGAAGGAGGAGAAATAAAAAAGGAGAAGGATGAATACAAATAAGAAGGAAAAATAAAAAGGAGAAGAACTAGAAGAAGGAGAAGGAAAAGAACTAGAAGAAGGAGAAGGAGAAGAACTAGAAGGAGAAGAACTAGAAGGAGAAGAACTAGAAGGAGAAGAACTAGAAGGAGAAGAACTAGAAGGAGAAGAACTAGAAGGAGAAGAACTAGAAGGAGAAGGAGAAGAACTAGAATGAGAAGAAGGAAACGAACTAGAAGGAGAAGAAGGAGAAGAACTAGAAGGAGAAGAAGAAGAAGGAGAAGGAGAAGAAGAAGGAGAAGGAGAAGAAGAAGGAGAAGGAGAAGAACTAGAAGGAGAAGAACTAGAAGGAGAAGGAGAAGAACTAGAAGGAGAAGAACTAGAAGGAGAAGGCGAAGAACTAGAAGGAGAAGAACTAGAAGGAATAGGAGAAGGAGAAGAACTAGAAGGAATAGGAGAAGGAGAAGAACTAGAAGGAGAAGGAGAAGAACTAGAAGGAGAACAAGAAGGAGGAGAAGAACAAGAAGAAGAAGGAGAAGAAGAACAAGAAGGAGAAGGAGAAGAACTAGAAGGAGAAGGAGAAGAATTGGAAGGAGGATAAGAAGAATTAGAAGGAAGAGAAGAACTAGAAGGAGAAGAACTAGAAGCAGAAGGAGAAGAACTAGAAGTAGAAGTAGAAGGAGAAGAACTAGAAGTATAAGTAGAAGTATAAGGAGAAGGAGAAGAACTAGAAGGAGAAGGAGAAGAACTAGAAGGAGAAGGAGAAGAACTAGAAGGAGAAGGAGAAGAACTAGAAGGAGAAGAACTAGAATGAGTAAAACTAGAAGGAGAAGAACTAGAAGGAGAAGGAGAAGAACTAGAAGAAGAAGAACTAGAAGGAATAGGAGAAGGAGAAGAACTAGAAGGAGAAGGAGAAGAACTAGAAGGAGAAGAACAAGAAGGAGAAGGAGAAGAACTAGAAGGAGGAGAAGAACTTGAAGGAGAAGGAGGAGAAGGAAAAAAATTGGAAGGAGAATAACTAGAAGGAGAAGGAGAAGGAGAAGAACTAGAAGGAGTAAAACTAGAAGGAGAAGGAGAAGAACTAGAAGGAGAAGAACTAGAAGGAGAAGAACTAGAAGGAGAAGAACTAGAAGGAGAAGAACTAGAAGGAGAAGAACTAGAAGGAGAAGAACTAGAAGGAGAAGGAGAAGAACTAGAAGGAGAAGAACAAGAAGGAGAAGGAGAAGAACTAGAAGGAGGAGAAGAACTTGAAGGAGAAGGAGGAGAAGGAGAAAAATTGGAAGGAGAATAACTAGAAGGAGAAGGAGAAGAACTAGAAGGAGAAGAACTAGAAGGAGAAGAACTAGAAGGAGAAGGAGAAGAACTAGAAGGAGAAGGAAAAGAACTAGAAGGAGAAGGAGAAGAATTAGAAGGAGAAAGAGAAGAATTAGAAGGAGAAGAACTAGAAGGAATAGGAGAAGAACTAGAAGGAGAAGAAGGAGAAGGAGAAGAACTAGAAGGAGAAGGAGAAGAACTAGAAGGATAAGAACTAGAAGAAGGAGAAGAACTAGAAGAAGAACAACTAGAAGGAAAACAAGAAGGAGAAGAAGAACAAGAAGGAGAAGGAGTAAAAGGAGAAGTAGAAGAACTGGAAGGAGAAGGAGAAGAACTAGAAAGAGAAGGAGAAGAACTAGAAAGAGAAGGAGAAGAACTAGAAAGAGAAGGAGAAGAACTAGAAGGAGAAGAATTAGTAGAAGAACTAGAAGGAGAAAAAGAAGAACTAGGAGAAGAACAAGGAGAAGAACTAGAAGGAGAAGAACTAGAAGGAGAAGGAGAAATAAAAAGGAGAAGGATGAGTATGAGAAATAAAAAGGAGAAGGAGAAATACAAATAAGAAGGAGAAATAAAAAGGAGAAGAACTAGAAGGAGAAGGAGAAGGAAAAGAACTAGAAGGAGAAGGAGAAGAAGAAGAACTAGAAGGAGAAGAAGAAGAACTAGAAGGAGAAGAACTAGAAGGAGAAGAACTAGAAGGAGAATGAGAAGAAGGAGACGAACTAGAAGGAGAAGAACTAGAAGGAGAAGAAGAAGAAGGAGAAGGAGAAGAAGGAGAAGGAGAAGAACTAGAAGGAGAAGAACTAGAAGGAGAAGAACTAGAAGGAGAAGGACTAGAAGGAGAAGGAGAAGGAGAAGAACTAGAAGGAGAAGAACTAGAAGGAGAAGGAGAAGGAGAAGGAGAAGAACTAGAAGGAGAAGAACAAGAAGGAGAAGGAGAAGAACTAGAAGGAGGAGAAGAACTTGAAGGAGAAGGAGAAGAACTAGAAGGAGAAGAACTAGAAGGAGAAGAACTAGAAGGAGAAGGAGAAGAACTAGAAGGAGAAGAACTAGAAGGAGAAGGAGAAGAATTACAACTAGAAGGAGAAGGAGAACAAGAAGGAGAAGAAGAACAAGAAGAAGAACAAGAAGGAGAAGGATTACAACTAGAAGGAGAAGAAGAACAAGAAGGAGAAGAAGAACAAGTAGGAGAAGGAGAAGAACTAGAAGGAGAAGGAGAAGAACTAGAAGGAGAAGAACTAGAAGGAGAAGGAGAAGAACTAGAAGGAGAAGGAGAAGGAGAAGGAGAAGAACTAGAAAGAGAAGAACTAGAAGGAGAAGAACTAGAAGGAGAAGAACTAGAAGGAGAAGGAGAAGAAGAAGAACTAGAAGGAGAAGGAGAAGGAGAAGGAGAAGAACTAGAAGGAGAAGGAGAAGAACTAGAAGGTGAAGGAGAAGGAGAAGAACTAGAAGGAGAAGGAGAAGAACTAGAAGGAGAAGGAGAAGAACTAGAAGGAGAAGGAGAAGAACTAGAAGGATAAGAACTAAAAGAAGGAGAAGAACTAGAAGGAGAAGGAGAAGTAGAAGAACTGGAAGGAGAAGGAGAAGAACTAGAAGGAGAAGAACTAGAAGGAGAAGGAGAAGAACTAGAAGGAGAAGAAGAAGAACTAGAAGGAGAAGAACTAGAAGGAGAAGAACTAGAAGGAGAAGTACTAGAAGGAGAAGGAGAAGAACTAGAAGGAGAAGGAGAAGAACTAGAAGGAGAAGGAGAAGAACTAGAAGGAGAAGAACTAGAAGGAATAGGAGAATGAGAAGAACTAGAAGGAGAAGGAGAAGGAGAAGAACTAGAAGTAGAAGGACTAGAAGTAGAAGTATAAGGAGAAGGAGAAGAACTAGAAGGAGAAGGAGAAGAACTAGAAGGAGAAGGAGAAGAACTAGAAGGAGAAGGAGAAGAACTAGAAGGAGAAGGAGAAGAACTAGAAGGATAAGAACTAGAAGAAGGAGAAGAACTATAAGGAGAAGAACTAGAAGGAGAAGGAGAAGAACTAGAAGGATAAGAACTAGAAGAAGGAGAAGAACTAGAAGGAGAAGAACTAGAAGAAGAACAACTAGAAGGAAAACAAGAAGGAGAAGAAGAACAAGAAGGAGAAGGAGAAGTAGAAGAACTGGAAGGAGAAGGAGAAGAACTAGAAGGAGAAGAATTAGTAGAAGAACTAGAAGGAGAAAGAGAAGAATTAGGAGAAGAACTAGGAGAAGAACTAGAAGGAGAAGGAGAAGAACTAGAAGGAGAAGAACTAGAAGGAGAAGAACTAGAAGGAGAAGAACTAGAAGGAGAAGAACTAGAAGGAGAAGAACTAGAAGGATAAGGAGAAGAACTAGAAGGAGAAGGAGAAGAAAAACTAGAAGGAGAAGAAGAAGAACTAGAAGGAGGAGAAGAACTAGAAGGAGAAGGAGAAGAAGAAGGAGAAGAATTAGAAGGAGAAGGAGAAGAAATAAAAAGGAGAAGGAGAAGAAATAAAAAGGAGAAGGGTGAGTATGAGAAATAAAAAGGAGAAGGAGGAGAAATAAAAAAGGAGAAGGAGGAGAACTAGAAGGAGAAGAACTAGAAGGAGAAGAACTAGAAGGAATAGGAGAAGGAGAAGAACTAGAAGGAGAAGGAGAAGAACTAGAAGGAGAATAACTAGAAGGAGAAGGAGAAGAACTAGAAGGAGAAGAAGAAGAACTAGAAGGAGAAGAACTAGAAGGAATAGGAGAATGAGAAGAACTAGAAGGAGAAGAAGGAGAAGAACTAGAAGGAGAAGAAGGAGAAGAACTAGAAGGAGAAGAACTAGAAGGAGAAGGAGAAGGAGAAGAACTAGAAGGAGAAGGAGAAGAACTAGAAGGAGAAGAACTAGAAGGAGATGAACTAGAAGGAGAAGAACTAGAAGGAGAAGGAGAAGAAAAACTAGAAGGAGAAGAAGAAGAAGGAGAAGAAGAAGAACTAGAAGGAGAAGGAGAAGAACTAGAAAGAGGAGAAGAACTAGAAAGAGAAGGAGAAGAACTAGAAGGAGAAGAACTAGAAGGAGAAGAACTAGAAGGAGAAGAACTAGAAGGAGAAGAACTAGAAGGAGAAGAACTAGAAGGAGAAGAACTAGAAGGAGAAGAACTAGAAGGAGAAGGAGTAGAACTAGAAAGAGAAGGAGAAGAACTAGAAGGAGAAGAACTAGAAGGAGAAGAACTAGAAGGAGAAGTAGAAGAACTAGAAGGATAAGAACTAGAAGGAGAAGGAGAAGAACTAGAAGGAGAAGAACTAGAAGGAGAAGGAGGAGAAGGAGAAGAACAAGAAGGAGAAGAACTAGAAGGAGAAGAACTAGAAGGAGGAGAAGGAGAAGAACTAGAAGGAGAAGAACTAGAAGGAGGAGAAGGAGAAGAACTAGAAGGAGAAGAACTAGAAGGAGAAGGAGAAGAACTAGAAGGAGAAGGAGAAGAACTAGAAGGAGAAGGAATAGAACTAGAAGGAGATGGAATAGAACTAGAAGGAGAAGAACTAGATGGTGGAGAAGAACTAGAAGGAGAAGGAGAAGAACTAGAAGGAGAAGAACTAGAAGGAGAAGAACTAGAAGGAGAAGAACTAGAAGGAGAAGAACTAGAAGGAGAAGAACTAGAAGGAGAAGGAGAAGAACTAGAAGGAGAAGAACAAGAAGGAGAAGGAGAAGAACTAGAAGGAGGAGAAGAACTTGAAGGAGAAGGAGGAGAAGGAGAAAAATTGGAAGGAGAATAACTAGAAGGAGAAGGAGAAGAACTAGAAGGAGAAGAACTAGAAGGAGAAGAACTAGAAGGAGAAGGAGAAGAACTAGAAGGAGAAGGAAAAGAACTAGAAGGAGAAGGAGAAGAATTAGAAGGAGAAAGAGAAGAATTAGAAGGAGAAGAACTAGAAGGAATAGGAGAAGAACTAGAAGGAGAAGAAGGAGAAGGAGAAGAACTAGAAGGAGAAGGAGAAGAACTAGAAGGATAAGAACTAGAAGAAGGAGAAGAACTAGAAGAAGAACAACTAGAAGGAAAACAAGAAGGAGAAGAAGAACAAGAAGGAGAAGGAGTAGAAGGAGAAGTAGAAGAACTGGAAGGAGAAGGAGAAGAACTAGAAAGAGAAGGAGAAGAACTAGAAAGAGAAGGAGAAGAACTAGAAAGAGAAGGAGAAGAACTAGAAGGAGAAGAATTAGTAGAAGAACTAGAAGGAGAAAAAGAAGAACTAGGAGAAGAACAAGGAGAAGAACTAGAAGGAGAAGAACTAGAAGGAGAAGGAGAAATAAAAAGGAGAAGGATGAGTATGAGAAATAAAAAGGAGAAGGAGAAATACAAATAAGAAGGAGAAATAAAAAGGAGAAGAACTAGAAGGAGAAGGAGAAGGAAAAGAACTAGAAGGAGAAGAAGAAGAACTAGAAGGAGAAGAAGAAGAACTAGAAGGAGAAGAACTAGAAGGAGAAGAACTAGAAGGAGAATGAGAAGAAGGAGACGAACTAGAAGGAGAAGAACTAGAAGGAGAAGAAGAAGAAGGAGAAGGAGAAGAAGGAGAAGGAGAAGAACTAGAAGGAGAAGAACTAGAAGGAGAAGAACTAGAAGGAGAAGGACTAGAAGGAGAAGGACTAGAAGGAGAAGGAGAAGGAGAAGAACTAGAAGGAGAAGAACTAGAAGGAGAAGGAGAAGGAGAAGGAGAAGAACTAGAAGGAGAAGAACAAGAAGGAGAAGGAGAAGAACTAGAAGGAGGAGAAGAACTTGAAGGAGAAGGAGAAGAACTAGAAGGAGAAGAACTAGAAGGAGAAGAACTAGAAGGAGAAGGAGAAGAACTAGAAGGAGAAGAACTAGAAGGAGAAGGAGAAGAATTACAACTAGAAGGAGAAGGAGAACAAGAAGGAGAAGAAGAACAAGAAGAAGAACAAGAAGGAGAAGGATTACAACTAGAAGGAGAAGAAGAACAAGAAGGAGAAGAAGAACAAGTAGGAGAAGGAGAAGAACTAGAAGGAGAAGGAGAAGAACTAGAAGGAGAAGAACTAGAAGGAGAAGGAGAAGAACTAGAAGGAGAAGGAGAAGGAGAAGGAGAAGAACTAGAAAGAGAAGAACTAGAAGGAGAAGAACTAGAAGGAGAAGAACTAGAAGGAGAAGGAGAAGAAGAAGAACTAGAAGGAGAAGGAGAAGGAGAAGAACTAGAAGGAGAAGGAGAAGAACTAGAAGGTGAAGGAGAAGGAGAAGAACTAGAAGGAGAAGGAGAAGAACTAGAAGGAGAAGGAGAAGAACTAGAAGGAGAAGGAGAAGAACTAGAAGGATAAGAACTAAAAGAAGGAGAAGAACTAGAAGGAGAAGGAGAAGTAGAAGAACTGGAAGGAGAAGGAGAAGAACTAGAAGGAGAAGAACTAGAAGGAGAAGGAGAAGAACTAGAAGGAGAAGAAGTAGAAGGAGAAGAACTAGAAGGAGAAGAAGAAGAACTAGAAGGAGAAGAACTAGAAGGAGAAGTACTAGAAGGAGAAGGAGAAGAACTAGAAGGAGAAGGAGAAGAACTAGAAGGAGAAGGAGAAGAACTAGAAGGAGAAGAACTAGAAGGAATAGGAGAATGAGAAGAACTAGAAGGAGAAGGAGAAGGAGAAGGAGAAGAACTAGAAGTAGAAGGACTAGAAGTAGAAGTATAAGGAGAAGGAGAAGAACTAGAAGGAGAAGGAGAAGAACTAGAAGGAGAAGGAGAAGAACTAGAAGGAGAAGGAGAAGAACTAGAAGGAGAAGGAGAAGAACTAGAAGGAGAAGAACTAGAAGAAGGAGAAGAACTATAAGGAGAAGAACTATAAGGAGAAGGAGAAGAACTAGAAGGATAAGAACTAGAAGAAGGAGAAGAACTAGAAGGAGAAGAACTAGAAGAAGAACAACTAGAAGGAAAACAAGAAGGAGAAGAAGAACAAGAAGGAGAAGGAGAAGTAGAAGAACTGGAAGGAGAAGGAGAAGAACTAGAAGGAGAAGAATTAGTAGAAGAACTAGAAGGAGAAAGAGAAGAATTAGGAGAAGAACTAGGAGAAGAACTAGAAGGAGAAGGAGAAGAACTAGAAGGAGAAGAACTAGAAGGAGAAGAACTAGAAGGAGAAGAACTAGAAGGAGAAGAACTAGAAGGAGAAGAACTAGAAGGATAAGGAGAAGAACTAGAAGGAGAAGGAGAAGAAAAACTAGAAGGAGAAGAAGAAGAACTAGAAGGAGGAGAAGAACTAGAAGGAGAAGGAGAAGAAGAAGGAGAAGAATTAGAAGGAGAAGGAGAAGAAATAAAAAGGAGAAGGAGAAGAAATAAAAAGGAGAAGGATGAGTATGAGAAATAAAAAGGAGAAGGAGGAGAAATAAAAAAGGAGAAGGAGGAGAACTAGAAGGAGAAGAACTAGAAGGAGAAGAACTAGAAGGAATAGGAGAAGGAGAAGAACTAGAAGGAGAAGGAGAAGAACTAGAAGGAGAAGGAGAAGAACTAGAAGGAGAAGGAGAAGAACTAGAAGGAGAATAACTAGAAGGAGAAGGAGAAGAACTAGAAGGAGAAGAAGAAGAACTAGAAGGAGAAGAACTAGAAGGAATAGGAGAATGAGAAGAACTAGAAGGAGAAGGAGAAGAACTAGAAGGAGAAGAAGGAGAAGAACTAGAAGGAGAAGAACTAGAAGGAGAAGGAGAAGGAGAAGAACTAGAAGGAGAAGGAGAAGAACTAGAAGGAGAAGAACTAGAAGGAGATGAACTAGAAGGAGAAGAACTAGAAGGAGAAGGAGAAGAAAAACTAGAAGGAGAAGAAGAAGAACTAGAAGGAGAAGAACTAGAAGGAGAAGGAGAAGAACTAGAAAGAGGAGAAGAACTAGAAAGAGAAGGAGAAGAACTAGAAAGAGAAGGAGAAGAACTAGAAGGAGAAGAACTAGAAGGAGAAGAACTAGAAGGAGAAGAACTAGAAGGAGAAGAACTAGAAGGAGAAGAACTAGAAGGAGAAGAACTAGAAGGAGAAGAACTAGAAGGAGAAGGAGTAGAACTAGAAAGAGAAGGAGAAGAACTAGAAGGAGAAGAACTAGAAGGAGAAGAACTAGAAGGAGAAGTAGAAGAACTAGAAGGATAAGAACTAGAAGGAGAAGGAGAAGAACTAGAAGGAGAAGAACTAGAAGGAGAAGGAGGAGAAGGAGAAGAACAAGAAGGAGAAGAACTAGAAGGAGAAGAACTAGAAGGAGGAGAAGGAGAAGAACTAGAAGGAGAAGAACTAGAAGGAGGAGAAGGAGAAGAACTAGAAGGAGAAGAACTAGAAGGAGAAGGAGAAGAACTAGAAGGAGAAGGAGAAGAACTAGAAGGAGAAGGAATAGAACTAGAAGGAGATGGAATAGAACTAGAAGGAGAAGAACTAGATGGTGGAGAAGAACTAGAAGGAGAAGGAGAAGAACTAGAAGGAGAAGAACTAGAAGGAGAAGAACTAGAAGGAGAAGGAATAGAACTAGAAGGAGAAGAACTAGATGGAGGAGAAGAACTAGAAGGAGAAGGAGAAGAACTAGAAGGAGAAGAACTAGAAGGAGAAGGAGAATAACTAGAAGGAGAAGGAATAGAACTAGAAGGAGAAGAACTAGAAGGAGAAGAACTAGAAGGGATAGGAGAAGAACTAGAAGGAGAAGAACTAGAAGGAGAAGGAGAAGAACTAGAAGGAGAAGGAGAAGAACTAGAAGGAGAAGGAGAAGAACTAGAAGGAGAACGAGAAGAACTAGAAGGAGAAAGAGAAGAACTAGAAGGAGAAGAACTAGAAGGAATAGGAGAAGGAGAAGAACTAGAAGGAGAAGGAGAACGAGAAGAACTAGAAGGAGAAAGAGAAGAACTAGAAGGAGAAGAACTAGAAGGAGAAGAACTAGAAGGAGAAGAACTAGAAGGATAAGGAGAAGAACTAGAAGTGTAAGGAGAAGGAGAAGAAGAACTAGAAGGAGAAGAAGAAGAACTAGAAGGAGGAGAAGAACTAGAAGGAGAAGGAGAAGAAGAAGGAGAAGAATTAGAAGGAGAAGGAGAAGGAGAAGAAATAAAAAGGAGGAGAAGAAATAAAAAGGAGAAGAAGGAGAAATAAAAAGGAGAAGGATGAGTATGAGAAATAAAAAGGAGAAGGAGGAGAAATAAAAAAGGAGAAGGAGAAATACAAATAAGAAGGAGAAATAAAAAGGAGAAGAACTAGAAGGAGAAGGAAAAGAACTAGAAGGAGAAGGAGAAGGAAAAGAAGTAGAAGGAGAAGGAGAAGAACTAGAAGGAGAAGGAGAAGAACTAGAAGGAGAAGAACTAGAAGGAGAAGAACTAGAAGGAGAAGAAGGAGAAGGAGAAGAAGGAGAAGGAGAAGAACTAGAAGGAGAAGAACTAGAAGGAGAAGAACTAGAATGAGAAGAAGGAGACGAACTAGAAGGAGAAGAACTAGAAGGAGAAGAACTAGAAGGAGAAGAACTAGAAGGAGAAGAACTAGAACTAGAAGGAGAAGAACTAGAAGGAGAAGGAGAAGAACTAGAAGTAGAAGTATAAGGAGAATGAGAAGAACTAGAAGGAGAAGGAGAAGAAGAACTAGAAGGAGAAGGAGAAGAACTAGAAGGAGAAGGAGAAGAACTAGAAGGAGAAGGAGAAGAACTAGAAGGAGAAGGAGAAGAAGAACAACTAGAAGGAAAACAAGAAGGAGAAGAAGAACAAGAAGGAGAAGGAGAAGAACTTGAAGGAGAAGGAGAAGAACTAGAAGGAGAAGGAGAAGGAGAAGAACTAGAAGGAGAAGAACTAGAAGGAGAAGAACTAGAACTAGAAGGAGAAGAACTAGAAGGAGAAGGAGAAGAACTAGAAGGAGAAGGAGAAGAACTAGAAGGATAAGAACTAAAAGAAGGAGAAGAACTAGAAGGAGAAGGAGAAGTAGAAGAACTGGAAGGAGAAGGAGAAGAACTAGAAGGAGAAGAATTAGTAGAAGAACTAGAAGGAGAAAGAGAAGAACTAGGAGAAGAACTAGAAGGAGAAGGAGAAGAACTAGAAGGAGAAGAACTAGGAGAAGAACTAGGAGAAGAACTAGAAGGAGAAGAACTAGAAGGAGAAGAACTAGAAGGATAAGGAGAAGAACTAGAAGGAGAAGGAGAAGAAAAACTAGAAGGAGAAGAAGAAGAACTAGAAGGAGGAGAAGAACTAGAAGGAGAAGGAGAAGAAGAAGGAGAAGAATTAGAAGGAGAAGGAGAAGAAATAAAAAGGAGAAGAAGGAGAAATAAAAAGGAGAAGGATGAGTATGAGAAATAAAAAGGAGAAGGAGGAGAAATAAAAAAGGAGAAGGAGAAATACAAATAAGAAGGAGAAATAAAAAGGAGAAGGAGGAGAACTAGAAGGAGAAGAACTAGAAGGAGAAGGAGAAGGAAAAGAACTAGAAGGAGAAGTACTAGAAGGAGAAGAACTAGAAGGAGAAGGAGAAGAACTAGAATGAGAAGAAGGAGAACAAGAATGAGAAGGAGACGAACTAGAAGGAGAAGATCTAGAAGGAGAAGAACTAGAAGGAGAAGGAGAAGAACTAGAATGAGAAGAAGGAGACGAAATAGAAGGAGAAGAAGGAGAAGAACTAGAAGGAGAAGAACTAGAAGGAGAAGGAGAAGAACTAGAAGGAGAAGGAGAAGAACTAGAAGGAGAAGAACTAGAAGGAGAAGGAGAAGAACTAGAAGGAGAAGGAGAAGAACTAGAAGGAGAAGGAGAAAGAGAAGAACTAGAAGGAGCAGGAGAAGAACTAGAAGGAGAAGGATTACAACTAGGAGAACAAGAAGGAGAAGAAGAACAAGAAGAAGAACAAGAAGGAGAAGAAAAACAAGAAGGAGAAGGAGAAGAACTAGAAGGAGAAGAAGAACAAGAAGGAGAAGGAGAAAAACTAGAAGGAGAAGAAGAACAAGAAGGAGAAGGAGAAGAACTAGAAGGAGAAGAAGAAGAACTAGAAGGAGAAGAACTAGAAGGAGAAGGAGAAGAACTAGAAGGAGAAGAACTAGAAGGAGAAGAACTAGAATGAGAAGAAGGAGACGAACTAGAATGAGAAGAAGGAGACGAACTAGAAGGAGAAGAAGGAGAAGAACTAGAAGGAGAAGAAGGAGAAGAACTAGAAGGAGAAGAACTAGAAGGAGAAGGAGAAGGAGAAGAACTAGAAGGAGAAGGAGAAGAACTAGAAGGAGAAGGATTACAACTAGGAGAACAAGAAGGAGAAGAAGAACAAGAAGACGAAAAAGAAGGAGAAGTAGAAGAACTAGAAGGAGAAGAAGAACAAGAAGGAGAAGAAGAACAAGAAGGAGAAGGAGAAGAACTAGAAGGAGAAGAAGAACAAGAAGGAGAAGGAGAAAAACTAGAAGGAGCAGAAGAACAAGAAGGAGAAGGAGAAGAACTAGAAGGAGAAGAAGAACAAGAAGGAGAAGGAGAAGAACTAGAAGAAGAACTAGAAGGAGAACAAGAAGGAGAAGAAGAACAACAAGAAGGAGAAGGAGGAGAAGGAGAAGAACTAGAAGGAGAAGGAGAAGAACTAGAAGGAGAAGGAGAAGAACTAGAAGGAGAAGAACTAGAAGAAGAAGAAGGAGAAGAACTAGAAGGAGAAGGAGAAGAACTAGAAGAACTAGAAGGAGAAGAACTAGAAGGAGAAGGAGAAGAACTAGAAGGAGAAGAACTAGAAGGAGAAGGAGAAGAACTAGAAGGAGAAGAAGAACAAGAAGGAGAAGGAGAAGAAGAACAAGAAGGAGAAGGAGAAGAAGAACAAGAAGGAGAAGGAGAAGAAGAACAAGAAGGAGAAGAAGAACAAGAAGGAGAAGGAGAAGGAGAAGGAGAAGAAGAACAAGAAGGAGAAGAAGAACAAGAAGGAGAAGGAGGAGAAGGAGAAGGAGAAGAACTAGAAGGAGAAGGAGAAGAACTAGAAGGAGAAGGAGAAGAACTAGAAGGAGAAGGAGAAGAACTAGAAGGAGAAGGAGAAGAACTAGAAGGAGAAGGAGAAGAACTAGATGGAGAAGATCCAGAAGGAGAAGAACCAGAAGGAGAAGAACCAGAAGGAGAAGAACCAGAAGGAGAAGAACCAGAAGGAGAAGAACTAGAAGGAGTAGAAGAAGAAGGAGAAGGAGAAGAACTAGAAGGAGAAGAACTAGAAGGGGAAGGAGAAGAACTAGAAGGGGAAGGAGAAGAAGGAGAAGGAGAAGAAGGAGAAGGAGAAGAACTAGAAGGAGAAGAACTAGAATGAGAAGAAGGAGACGAACTAGAAGGAGAAGAACTAGAAGGAGAAGAACTAGAAGGAGAAGAACTAGAAGGAGACGAACTAGAAGGAGAAGAACTAGAAGGGGAAGGAGAAGAACTAGAATGAGAAGAAGGAGAAGAACTAGAAGGAGAAGGAGAAGAACTAGAAGGAGAAGGAGAAGAACTAGAAGGAGAAGGAGAAGAACTAGAAGGAGAAGGAGATGAACTAGAAGAACTAGAAGGAATAGGAGAAGGAGAAGAACTAGAAGGAGAAGAACTAGAAGGAGAACAAGAAGGAGAAGAAGAACAAGAAGAAGAAGGAGAAGAAGAACAAGAAGGAGAAGGAGAAGAACTAGAAGTAGAAGGAGAAGAACTAGAAGTAGAAGTATAAGGAGAATGAGAAGAACTAGAAGGAGAAGGAAAAGAAGAACTAGAAGGAGAAGGAGAAGAACTAGAAGGAGAAGGAGAAGAACTAGAAGGAGAAGGAGAAGAACTAGAAGGAGAAGGAGAAGAACTAGAAGGATAAGAACTAGAAGAAGGAGAAGAACTAGAAGGAGAAGAACTAGAAGGAGAAGGAGAAGAACTAGAAGGATAAGAACTAGAAGAAGGAAAAGAACTAGAAGGAGAAGAACTAGAAGAAGAACAACTAGAAGGAAAACAAGAAGGAGAAGAAGAACAAGAAGGAGAAGGAAGAGAAGGAGAAGGAGAAGAACTGGAAGGAGAAGGAGAAGAACTAGAAGGAGAAGAACTTAGAAGGAGGAGAACTAGAAAGAGAAGAATTAGTAGAAGAACTAGAAGGAGAAAGAGAAGAACTAGAAGGAGAAGAACTAGAAGGATAAGGAGAAGAACTAGAAGGAGAAGGAGAAGAAAAACTAGAAGGAGAAGAAGAAGAACTAGAAGGAGGAGAAGAACTAGAAGGAGAAGGAGAAGAAGAAGGAGAAGAATTAGAAGGAGAAGGAGAAGAAATAAAAAGGAGAAGAAGGAGAAATAAAAAGGAGAAGGATGAGTATGAGAAATAAAAAGGAGAAGGAGGAGAAATAAAAAAGGAGAAGGAGAAATACAAATAAGAAGGAGAAATAAAAAGGAGAAGGAGGAGAACTAGAAGGAGAAGAACTAGAAGGAGAAGGAGAAGGAAAAGAACTAGAAGGAGAAGAACTAGAAGGAGAAGAACTAGAATGAGAAGAAGGAGACGAACTAGAATGAGAAGAAGGAGACGAACTAGAAGGAGAAGAAGGAGAAGAACTAGAAGGAGAAGAACTAGAAGGAGAAGGAGAAGAAGGAGAAGAACTAGAAGGAGAAGAACTAGAAGGAGAAGGAGAAGGAGAAGAACTAGAAGGAGAAGGAGAAGGAGAAGAACTAGAAGGAGAAGGAGAAAGAGAAGAACTAGAAGGAGCAGGAGAAGAACTAGAAGGAGAAGGATTACAACTAGGAGAACAAGAAGGAGAAGAAGAACAAGAAGAAGAAAAAGAAGGAGAAGTAGAAGAACTAGAAGGAGAAGAAGAACAAGAAGGAGAAGAAGAACAAGAAGGAGAAGGAGAAAAACTAGAAGGAGAAGAAGAACAAGAAGGAGAAGGAGAAGAACTAGAAGGAGAAGAAGAACTAGAAGGAGAACAAGAAGGAGAAGAAGAACAACAAGAAGGAGAAGGAGGAGAAGGAGAAGAACTAGAAGGAGAAGGAGAAGAACTAGAAGGAGAAGGAGAAGAACTAGAAGGAGAAGGAGAAGGAGAAGAACTAGAAGGAGAAGAACTAGAAGAAGAAGAAGGAGAAGAACTAGAAGGAGAAGGAGAAGAACTAGAAGAACTAGAAGGAGAAGAACTAGAAGGAGAAGGAGAAGAACTAGAAGGAGAAGAACTAGAAGGAGAAGGAGAAGAACTAGAAGGAGAAGAAGAACAAGAAGGAGAAGAAGAACTAGAAGGAGAAGAAGAACAAGAAGGAGAAGAAGAACAAGAAGGAGAAGGAGAAGAAGAACAAGAAGGAGAAGGAGAAGAAGAACAAGAAGGAGAAGGAGAAGAAGAACAAGAAGGAGAAGGAGAAGAAGAACAAGAAGGAGAAGGAGAAGAAGAACAAGAAGGAGAAGGAGAAGAAGAACAAGAAGGAGAAGGAGAAGAAGAACAAGAAGGAGAAGGAGAAGGAGAAGAAGAACAAGAAGGAGAAGAAGAACAAGAAGGAGAAGAAGAACAAGAAGGAGAAGGAGGAGAAGGAGAAGGAGAAGGAGGAGAAGGAGGAGAAGGAGGAGAAGGAGAAGGAGAAGAACTAGAAGGAGAAGGAGAAGAACTAGATGGAGAAGGAGAAGAACTAGATGGAGAAGAACCAGAAGGAGAAGAACCAGAAGGAGAAGAACCAGAAGGAGAAGAACCAGAAGGAGAAGAACTAGAAGGAGAAGGAGAAGAACTAGAAGGAGAAGGAGAAGAACTAGAAGGAGAAAAACTAGAAGAAGGAGAAGAACTAGAAGGAGAAGGAGAAGAACTAGAAGGAGAAGAACTAGAAGAACTAGAAGGAGAAGGAGAAGAACTAGAAGAACTAGAAGGAGAAGGAGAAGAACTAGAAGGAGAACAAGACGGAGAAGAAAAACAAGAAGAAGAAGGAGAAGAAGAACAAGAAGGAGAAGGAGGAGAAGGAGAAGAACTAGAAGGAGAAGGAGAAGAATTAGAAGGAGGAGAAGAAGAATTAGAAGGAAGAGAAGAACTAGAAGGAGAAGGAGAAGAACTAGAAGGAGAAGAACTAGAAGGAGAAGGAGAAGAACTAGAAGGAGAAGAACTAGAAGGAGAAAAACTAGAAGGAGAAGGAGAACGAGAAGAACTAGAAGGAGCAGGAGAAGAACTAGAAGGAGAAGAACTAGAAGGAGGATTACAACTAGAAGGAGAAGGAGAACAAGAAGGAGAAGAAGAACAAGAAGAAGAAGAACAAGAAGGAGAAGAAGAAGAACAAGAAGGAGAAGAAGAACAAGAAGAAGAAGAACAAGAAGGAGAAGAACAAGAAGGAGAAGTAGAAGAACTAGAAGGAGAAGAAAAACAAGAAGGAGAAGGAGAAAAACTAGAAGGAGAAGAACTAGAAGGAGAAGGAGAAGAAGAACAAGAAGGAGAAGAAGGAGAAGGAGGAGAAGGAGAAGAACTAGAAGGAGAAGGAGAAGAACTAGAAGGAGAAGGAGAAGAACTAGAAGGAGATGGAGAAGAAGAACAAGAAGGAGAAGAAGGAGAAGAAGGAGAAGGAGGAGAAGGAGAAGAACTAGAAGGAGAAGGAGAAGAACTAGAAGGAGAAGGAGAAGAACTAGAAGGAGAAGAACCAGAAGGAGAAGAACAAGAAGGAGAAGAACTAGAAGGAGAAGAACTAGAAGGAGAAGAACTAGAAGGAGAAGAACTAGAAGGAGAAGAACTAGAAGGAGAAGAACTAGAAGGAGAAGGAATAGAAGGAGAAGGAGAAAAACTAGAAGGAGAAGAACTAGAAGGAATAGGAGAAGGAGAAGAACTAGAAGAACTAGAAGGAGAAGGAGAAGAACTAGAAGGAGAACAAGAAGGAGAAGAAAAACAAGAAGAAGAAGGAGAAGAAGAACTAGAAGGAGAAGGAGAAGAATTAGAAGGAGGAGAAGAAGAATTAGAAGGAAGAGAAGAACTAGAAGGAGAAGAACTAGAAGTAGTAGGAGAAGAACTAGAAGGAGAAGAACTAGAAGGAGAAGGAGAAGAACTAGAAGGATAAGAACTACAAGAAGGAGAAGAACTACAAGAAGGAGAAGAACTACAAGAAGGAGAAGAACTACAAGGAGAAGAACTAGAAGGAGAAGGAGAACTAGAAGGAAATAAAGAAGGAGAAGAAGAACAAGAAGGAGAAGGAGGAGAAGGAGAAGAACTAGAAGGAGAAGTAGAAGAACTGGAAGGAGAAGGAGAAGAACTAGAAGGAGAAGAACTTAGAAGGAGGAGAACTAGAAGGAGAAGAATTAGTAGAAGAACTAGAAGGAGAAAGAGAAGAACTAGAAGGAGAAGGAGAAGAACTAGAAGGAGAAGAACTAGGAGAAGAACTAGAAGGAGAAGAACTAGAAGGAGAAGAACTAGAAGGAGAAGGAGAAGAAGAACTAGAAGGAGAAGAAGAACTAGAAGGAGAAGAAGAACTAGAAGGAGAAGGAGAAGAACAAGGAGAAGAATTAGAAGGAGAAAGAGAAGGAGAAGAAATAAAAGGAGAAGGATGAGTAGGAGAAATAAAAAGGAGGAGGAGAAATAAAAAAGGAGAAGGAGAAGGAGGAGAACTAGAAGGAGAAGAACTAGAACTAGAAGGAGAAGGAGAAGTAGAAGAAGTAGAAGGAGAAGTAGAAGAACTAGAAGGAGAAGGAGAAGAACTAGAAGGAGAAGGAGAAGAACTAGAAGGAGAAGGAGAAGAACTAGAAGGAGAAGAATAGGGATGAGCCGAACACCCCCCGATTCGGTTCGCACCAGAACCTGTGAACGGACCGAAAATTCGCACGAACGTTAGAACCCCATTGACGTCTATGGGACTTGAACATTCGAAATCAAAAGTGCTCATTTTAAAGGCTAATTTGCATGGTATTGTCCTAAAAAGGATTTGGGGACCCGGGTCCTACCCCAGGGGACATGTATCAATGCAAAAAAAACTTTTTAAAATGGCCATTTTTTCGAGTGCAGTGATTTTAATGATAACCAAAGAATGTCCAGCGCTCTGAATGTCTCATAAACAGTTACCAGCTGGTAACTGTTTATGAGACATTCAGAGCGCTGGACATTCTTTGGTTATTGTTTTAAATCTGTATCTATCAGTTACGGTTAGTCCAGCTGCACTGATTTCCCTTTCCCTTTCCCCAAAACCCCCCCCCTCCCCCATTTTAAGTCTTGTCAATCTACTCAGTACATGTTATGTGTCACATGGATGACTGACTATAAGGTATATGGTATACATTTGTATTATTTGTTTATTTTCTACATGCCTTGATTGAGGTCCCTGGGTTTACACACATTGGCGCTGGATTAGTATTGTGTTTTGTGATTTTAATGATGGTTAAAGTAAAAAAAAAAGTGAAAAATTCCTTTAAATATCGTACCTGGGGGGTGTCTATAGTATGCCTGTAAAGTGGCGCGTGTTTCCCGTGTTTAGAACAGTCCCTGCACCAAATGTCATTTTTAAAGGAAAAAATCTCATTTAAAACTGCTTGCGGGTTTAATGTAATGTCGGGTCCTGGCAATATGGATGAAAATCAGTGAGACAAACGGCATGGGTACCCCCCAGTTCATTACCAGGCCCTTTGGGTCTTGTATGGATATTAAGGGGAACCCCGCACCCAAATTAAAATAAGGAAAGGTGTGGGGCCACAAGGCTCTATATACTCTGAACAGCAGTATACAGGCGGTGCAAACAAGACAGGGACTGTAGGTTTGTTGTTAAGTAGAATCTGTTTGTCATTTTGAATGGGTACATTTTTAACGTGTTTAGCTCCAGCCAAAAAATCTTTTTTAAGCTTTTTGGAAAACATAGGGAAAGGTTATTACCCCTGTGACATTTGTTTTGCTGTCTTTCCTCCTCTTTAGAAGATTTCACCTCACTTTTTGTCCCAATGACAAATGTTTTTTGAAAATTTGGGTTTTTTTGTGGAACAAGGATTGGAAAGCATCAGTGGAAAGGAGAAATGTTTTTCCCATATTAACTCTTACAGGAGAGAATTTCCCTTCCTAGGAGTAGATTTCATCTCACTTCCTGTTGTCTCCTTCCGTTTGCAAGTAGGAGTCGTTTGTAAGTTAGCTGTTTGAAAGTAGGGGCCTGCCCTATATACTCAGCATAAATTTGGCCCTTAGGTGTTGTTGTGGCCACAACAACGTAAGCCCTCACAGGGCCCTGCTGTGAAATATTAGATCAAGAATTGTAATTACATGCCCCTGTTGAACAGGGGCAGAAAAACTGGGCCTTTGGTGGTGGTGCTGGTGCCACAACACTGTAAGTCCTCACTCGCTCTTGGTGGGTGCAGAAATGGGCCCTGCTGTGAAATATTAGATCAAGAATTGTAATTACATGCCCCTGTTGAACAGGGGCAGAAAAATTGGGCCTTTGGTGGTGGTGGTGCTGGTGCCACAACACTGCAACCCCTCACAGACACTCAAGTTGGAACGCAGGAACGAGCCCTGCTGCAAAGTATTGCATCAAAAATTGTAATCACACGCCCCTGTTAAACAGGGGCTGAAAAATTGTGCCTTAGGCATTGGTGGTGGCGCCCAGAACCAAAAATGTTCTTTCAAGCTATCAGCGTGATGATTGAGGAGGAAGAGGATAATTTACTCAGGGATAGTCACTCAGCATCAGCATAGGCAGTCTTTGAAGGGATCTGAGATTTTAAAAAAAATGATTCGGTTACATCAGCATCAGGTGCTTGGTAGCTGGTGGTGATCCAAGACTGATTCATTTTAATGAAGGTCAGTCGATCAACTGAGTCGGTGGACAGAAGCACCCTGTGATCGGTTACAAAGCCTCCAGCAGCACTGAATGTGCATTCCGAAAGAACGCTGGATGCAGGACAGGCCAGTAGCTCAATTGCATACTGTGCAAGCTCTGGCCAGTGATCCATCCTCAAGACCCAGTAACCCAGAGGATTTTCGGTGGGAAAGGTGTCCAAGTCTGATCTTGCCCCTAGGTATTCCTGCACCATGTAAAACAGACGCTGGCGATGGTTGCTGGAACCGATCATACCTTGGGGCTGCGGACCAAAAAATTGTCTGAACGCATCGGTCAGACGGCCACCTTCTCCACCGCTCCTTCTTTGACTGACTGAAGCCTCAGCAACACGTTGTCCAGAAACAGGAGTTTGTAACCTCCCAGTCTCTGGGAACGCGTTGCACAGACCTTTCTGCAAGGCCTCCCGAAGATGTTTCATCCTCTGCTCCCTCTGCGATGGCAAGATAAGGTCCGCAACCTTACCCTTGTAACGTGGATCAAGGAGGGTTGCCAGCCAGTATTGGTCCTTCTCCTTGATACCACGAATACGAGGATCCTTACGCAGGCTTTGCAGGATCAGGGAGGCCATGCAGCGTAGGTTTGCTGAGGCATTCGGTCCGGAGTCCTCTGGGTCACTAAGGATGACATGGTCCGCAGCCACCTCCTCCCAGCCACGTACAAGTCCATGTGTTTCTTGGGACTGATCCCTTAAAGACTGCTGCTGATGCTGAGTGCCAGGCTCCACCTCCATACTGACACAATCTTCCTCCTCCTCCTCCTCCTCCTCGTCCTCTTCCTGTGTGATTGGCGGGCATGCAGAAACACTGTCTGGATAAAAGGGGCCTTGAGAGCTAAGGAAGTCCTCCTCTTCCTGCCTCTGTTCTGCCTCAAGTGCCCTGTCCATTATTCCACGCAGCGTGTGCTCCAACAGGTGGACAAGGGGGACAGTGTCACTGATGCATGCACTGTCACTGCTCACCATCCTCGTGGCCTCCTCAAATGGTGACAGGACAGTGCATGCATCCCTGATCATGGCCCACTGGCGTGGGGAAAAAAAAACAAGCTCCCCTGACCCTGTCCTGGTGCCATAGTCGCACAGGTACTCATTGATGGCCCTCTGCTGTGTGTGCAGCCACTGCAGCATGGGCAACGTTGAGTTCCACCTGGTGGGCATGTCACAGATTAGGCGGTTCTTGGGCAGGTTAAACTCCTTTTGGAGCTCCGTCAGCCGAGCACTGGCATTATATGACCGGCGGAAATGCACACAGACTTTCCTGGCCTGCCTCAGGACATCCTGTAAGCCCGGGTACCTGCCCAAGAACCGCTGCACCACCAAGTTAAGGACGTGAGCCAAAAAGGGCACATGGGTCATTTGTCCCTGTCGGAGGGCAGAGAGGAGGTTGGTGCCATTGTCGCAAACCACCATTCCTGCCTTAAGTTGGCGTGGCGTCAACCACCTCTGAACCTGCCCCTGCAGAGCTGACAGAACCTCTGCCCCAGTGTGGCTCCTGTCCCCCAAGCCCACCAGCTCAAGCACCGCATGGCATCTTTTGGCCTGCGTACTTGCGTAGCCCCTTGAATGGCTACGGAGCACCGCTGGTTCCGAGGACAAAGCACAGGAAGAGGCCATGGAGGAAGAAGAAGAGGAGGGGGTGGAGGAGAGAGGTGTGTCACAATCATTAGCATTTTGGAGGCGTGGTGGCGGAACAAACCTCCAACACTACTGCACCTTGTCCTGCATCCTTCCCAGCTGCCAGCAGAGTCACCCAATGCGCCGTGAAACTTAAGTAACGTCCCTGTCCATGCCTGCTGGACCATGAGTCAGCGGTAATATGCACCTTACCGCTGACCGCCCTGTCCAGCGAGGCGTGGACATTGCCTTCCACATGCCGGTAGAGAGCCGGAATCGCCTTCCGTGAGAAAGTTTAGGTACCTGCCACTGAGGAACCGCACATTCCACAAACTCACGGAAGGGGGCAGAGTCTACCAACTGAAAAGGCAGCAGTTGAACTGCTAGCAATTTTGCCAAGCTAGCATTCAACCGCTGCGCATGTGGATGGCTGGGAGCAAACTTCTTTCGGCGGTGCAGCAGCTGGGGCAGGGAAATTTTCCTGGTACAATCTGACGTCAGTGTACCAAAAGCAGATTGCCCACAAGTACTTGGCTGTGACACACCTAATTCTACACCTTCATTCCTCTCAGTGCAGGTCTCAGAGAGGACTGAAGATATAGTGGGGTTGGAGATCTCAGCCGATGAGGAGCAAGGAGAGGTCCTCTTTGTTCTTTGGTGTGGGTCTTTTAGATACGCTTGCCAATGAACTGCATGGCAGGTCAACATATGTCTGGTCAAGCATGTGGTACCCAAGCGGGAGATGTTTTGGCCACGCGAGATACGCTTGAGACATATGTTGCAAATAGCAGCGGTGCGATCTGATGCACTCGTCTCAAAAAAGGCCCACACCAAATAACGTTTTGAATAACGCGCAGAGACTGAAGCCCTGCACATGTGGAGCTTTGGGGTGTGATGCAGTCAATGTGCTGCCCTTAGGCTGGCCCCTGGAGGGCATCCTGCCTCATTGGTGATGTGCCGCCTCCTCCTCCTCCTCCTCTCTCCTATCAGGCACCCACGTTGAGTCAGTGACCTCATTATCCCCTCCCTCCTCATCACTGGAGCAAACCTGGCAGTATGCTGCAGCAGGGGGAGCATGACTGCCAGATTGCTGTCCTTCTTGGGCACCCCCTCTGTCTGCGCTCATGTTACTGCCTTCATCGAGCTCAGTATCATCATCAGAGCCTTCCAAACGCTGGGCATCCTCCTGGAGCATGTGCCCAACACTGTGGTCAAACAGTTCGAGGGACTCCTCAGGAGGACATGGTGGGGCTAGGGAAGGAGTCACTGATGACATTGAGCCCAGGGAAGAGGTCGCTGTTTTGCCAAAGTACCCTGGGCATGGGTGAGAGAGGATGAGGAGGATGAGGACGGCTTGGTCATCCACTCGACCAAGTCTTCCGCATGTTGTGGCTCAACACGGCCAGCTGCCGAAAAAAAGCCCAAGCGTGTCCCACGGCCACATGCTGATGAGGATGCACCGTCTCCACGACCAGCACTAGACACAGAGCCTGCTTGCCCTCTCTTATTGGCTTGTGACTGTCTACCTCTCCTTCTTGGCCTTCCAGACATACTAATGGCCTGTAGCTGCACTAAGCTGGGATATATGTACTGATACTGCAGCTAGCAAAATCAACTGCCTGCCTGTAGTATGAGAACACCACCAACCTTCTACAGGTAGCTTTAGCTGAACACTGTGAGGTGGACGCACCCCACTAACTTGTAGGTTTAGCTGAACACTGTGAGCAGGACGCACCCCACTAACTTGTAGGTTTAGCTGAACACTGTGAGCAGGACGCACTGCATTAACTGTAAATAGTCTAGCTGCCTGACTGTGGTACTAATAGGATCAAAAGAACACCAGTAATTTTCTTCAGGTAGCTGTATATACTGTAACAAGACAAGCCTGCCTGTCAGTAAGAAGATAACAGGAACAGATCTAGCTGAACACTGTGAGCAGGACGCACTGCACTAACTGTAAATAGTCTAGCTGCCTGACTGTGGTACTAATAGGATCAAAAGAACACCAGTAATTTTCTTCAGGTAGCTGTAAATACTGTAACAAGACAAGCCTGCCTGTCAGTAGGAAGATAACAAGAATGGATCTAGCTAAACGGAATACAGTGTGTATATATATATATATATATATATATATATATATATATATATATATATATATATATATATATATATATATATATATATGCAACACCTGGCATGCATATATATACACAATACACTGTAAGTGCAGCTAACTGACTGACTGTTCTGCCTAATCTATCTAACTCAAATCAAATGTCACTGTCTGTCTCTGTCTCTCTCAATGAACGCCGGAAGACACACTACACAGGGCCGCCGTGCAGGCGGCCTTATATAGTGTGGGGCGTGTACTAAATCCCCTGAGCCATAATTGGCCAAAGCCTCCTTGGCTTTGGCCAATCACAGCTCTCTGTTCAGGCGGCGCTGTGATTGGCCAAGCATGCGGGTCATAGTGCATGCTTGGCCAATCATCAGCCAGCAATGCACTGCGATGCTGTAGTGAATTATGGGCCGTGACGCGCCACACGAATTTGGCGCGAACGGCCCATATCGTTCGCAATTCGGCGAACGATCGAACAGCCGATGTTCGAGTCGAACATGGGTTCGACTCGAACATGAAGCTCATCCCTAGAGAAGAACTAGAATGAGAAGAAGGAGACAAACCAGAAGGAGAAGAAGGAGAAGAACTAGAAGGAGAAGAACTAGAAGGAGAAGAAGAAGAAGGAGAAGAACTAGAAGGAGAAGGAGAAGAACTAGAAGGAGAAGAACTAGAAGGAGAAGAACTAGAAGGAGAAGGAGAAGGAGAAGAACTAGAAGGAGAAGAATTAGAAGGAGAAGAATTAGAAGGAGAAGAAGAACTAGAAAAAGAAGAACTAGAAGGAGAAGGAGAAGAACTAGAAGTAGAAGGAGACGAACTAGAAGGAGAAGGAGAAGTACTAGAAGGAGGAGAAGAACTAGAAGGAGATGAACTAGAAGGAGAAGGAGAAGAACTAGTAGAGAAGAACTAGAAGGAGAAGAAGAAGAACTAGAAGGAGAAGAACTAGAAGGAGAAGAAGAAGAACTAGAAGGAGAAGAAGAACTAGAAGGAGATGAAGAACTAGAAGGAGAAGAACTAGAAGGAGGAGAAGAACTAGAAGGAGGAGAAGAACTAGAAGGAGGAGAAGAACTAGAAGGAGGAGAAGAACTAGAAGGAGGAGAAGAACTAGAAGGAGGAGAAGAACTAGAAGGAGGAGAAGAACTAGAAGGAGAAGGAGAAGAACTAGAAGGAGAAGAAGAAGGAGAAGTAGAAGAAATAAAAAGAAGAAGGAGAAATAAAAAGGAGAAGGATGAGTAAGAGAAATAAAAAGGAGAAGGAGGAGAAATAAAAAAGGAGAAGAAGAAGGAGGACAAATAAAAAAGGAGAAGGAGAAGAACTAGAAGGAGAAGGAGGAGAAGGAGAAGACCTAGAAGGAGAAGGACAACAACTAGAAGGAGAACAAGAAGGAGAAGAAGAACAAGAAGGAGAAGGAGAAGAACTAGAAGGAGAAGGAGATGAAATAGAAGGAGAAGGAGATGAAATAGAAGGAGAAGGAGATGAAATAGAAGGAGAAGGAGATGAAATAGAAGGAGAAGGAGAAGAAGAACAAGAAGGAGAAGAACTAGAAGGAGAAGAACTAGAAGAAGAAGAACTAGAAGGAGAAGAAGAACAAGAAGGAGAAGGAGAAAAACTAGAAGGAGAAGAACTAGAAGGAGAAGGAGAAGAACTAGAAGGAGAAGGAGAAGAACTAGAAGGAGAAGGAGAAGAACTAGAAGGAGAAGGAGAAGAACTAGAAGAAGAAGAACTAGAAGGAGAAGATGAAGAACAAGAAGGAGAAGAACAAGAAGGAGAAGAACAAGAAGGAGAAGAACAAGAAGGAGAAGAACAAGAAGGAGAAGGAGAAGAACTAGAAGGAGAAGAACTTATAAGGAGGAGAATTAGAAGGAGAAGAACTAGTAGAAGAACTAGAAGGAGAAGTACTAGGAGAAGAACTAGGAGAAGAATTAGAAGGAGAAGTAGAAGAACTAGAAGGAGGAGAAGAACTAGGAGAAGGAGAAGAACTAGAAGGAGAAGAACTAGAAGGAGAAGAACTAGAAGGAGAAGAACTAGAAGGAGAAGGAGAAGAACTAGACGGAGAAGGAGAAGGGGAAGAAGAACTAGAAGGAGAAGAAGGAGAAGGAGAAGGAGAAGAAGAAGGAGAAGAAGAAGAATTAGGAGAAGAAATAAAAGGAGAAGGAGAAGAAATAAAAAGGAGAAGAAGGAGAAATAAAAAGGAGAAGGATGAGTAGGAGAAATAAAAAGGAGAAGGAGGAGAAATAAAAAAAGGAGAAGAAGGAGAAATAAAAATAAGGAGAAATAAAAAGGAGAAGGATGAGAAATAAAAAGGAGAAGAAGGAGAAATGGAAAGAAGAAGGAGAAATAAAAGGAGGAGAAGGAGGAGAAATAAAAGGAGGAGAAGAAGGAGAAATAAAAGGAGAAGAAGGAGGAGAAATAAAAGGAGAAATAAAAAAAGAAGTAGAAGAAGGAGGAGGATTAAAAAAGGAGAAGGAGGAGAAATAAAAAAGAGGAGAAGGAGGAGAAATAAAAAAGGAGAAAACGAAGGAGGACAAATAAAAAAGGAGAAGGAGAAGAAAGAGAAATAAAAAAGGAGAAGGAGAAGAAGGAGGCGAAATAAAAGGAAAAGGAGGAGAAATAAAAAGGAGAAGTAGAAGGAGAAATAAAAGGAGAAATAAAAGGTGAAGGAGAAATAAAAGGTGAAGGAGAAATAAAAGGAGAAGGAGAAGAAATAAAAGGAGATGGAGGAGAAATAAAAAGGAGAAGGAGAAATAAAAGGAGGAGAAGAAGAAAAGAAGGAGAAATAAAAGGAGAGGGAGAATAAAAATGGAGAAGAAGGATGAGAAATAACAAAAGAAGAAGGAGAAAGAGAAATAATAGGAGAAGGGGAAGAAATAAAAGGAGAAGAAGAACTAGAAGGAGAAGGAGAAGAACTAGAAGGAGAAGAACTTAGAAGGAGGAGAACTAGAAGGAGAAGAACTAGTAGAAGAACTAGAAGGAGAAGGACAAGAACTAGAAGGAGAAGGAGAAGGAGAAGTAGAAGAACTAGAAGGAGAAGAACTAGAAGGAGAAGAACTAGAAGGAGAAGAACTAGAAGGAGAAGAACTAGAAGGAGAAGAACTAGAAGGAGAAGAACTAGAAGGAGAAGAACTAGAAGGAGAAGGAAAAGAAGAACTAGAAGGAGAAGGAGAAGAACTAGAAGGAGAAGGAGAAGAACTAGAAGGAGGAGAAGAACTAGAAGGAGAAGGAGAAGAACTAGAAGGAGGAGAAGAACTAGAAGGAGGAGAAGAACTAGAAGGAGGAGAAGAACTAGAAGGAGAAGGAGAAGAACTAGAAGGAGAAGGAGAAGAACTAGAAGGAGAAGAACTAGAGGGAGAAGAACTAGAAGGAGAAAGAGAAGAACTAGAAGAAGAACGAGAAGAACTAGAAGGAGAAGGATTACAACTAGAAGGAGAAGGAGAACAAGAAGGAGAAGAACTAGGAGAAGGAGAAGAACTAGAAGGAGAAGGAGAAGAACTAGAAGGAGAAGGAGAAGAACTAGAAGGAGAAGGAGAAGAACTAGAAGGAGAAGTAGAAGAACTAGAAGGAGAAGTAGAAGAACTAGAAGGAGAAGAACTAGAAGGAGAAGGATTACAACTAGAAGGAGAAGGAGAAGAAGAAGGAGAAGAAGAACAAGAAGAAGAAGAAGGAGAAGAAGACCAAGAAGGAGAAGGAGAAGAACTAGAAGGAGAAGACAAACAAGAAGGAGAAGAACTAGAAGGAGAAGAACTAGAAGGAGAAGAACTAGAAGGAGAAGAAGAACAAGAAGGAGAAGAACTAGAAGGAGGACAACTAGAAGGAGAAGGAGAAGAACTAGAAGGAGAAGAATTAGACGGAGAAGGAGAAGAACTAGAAGGAGAAGGAGAAGAACTAGAAGGAGAAGGAGAAGAACTAGAAGGAGAAGGATTACAACTAGAAGGAGAAGGATTACAACTAGAAGGAGAAGGAGAAGAACTAGAAGGAGAAGTAGAAGAACTAGAAGGAGAAGGATTACAACTAGAAGGAGAAGGAGAACAAGAAGGAGAAGAAGAACAAGAAGAAGGAGGAGAAGGAAAAGAACTAGAAGGAGAAGAATTAGAAGGAGAAGGAGAAGAACTAGAATTAGAAGGAGAAGGAGAAGAACTAGAAGGAGAAGGAGAAGGAGGAGAACTAGAAGGAGAAGGAGGAGAACTAGAAGGAGAAGAAGAAAAACTAGAAGGAGAAGGAGAAGAACTAGAAGGAGAAGGAGAAGAACTAGAAGGAGAAGGAGAAGAACTAGAAGGAGAAGAACTAGAAGGAGAAGGAGAAGAACTAGAAGGAGAAGAAGAACTAGAAGGAGAAGAAGAACTAGAAGGAGAAGAAGAACTAGAAGGAGAAGAAGAACTAGAAGGAGAAGAAGAACTAGAAGGAGAAGGAGGAGAAATAAAAAAAGGAGAAGGAGAAATAAAAATAAGAAGGAGAAATAAAAAGGAGAAGGAGGAGAAATAAAAAGGAGAAGAAGGAGAAATGGAAAGAAGAAGGAGAAATAAAAAGGAGAAGGAGAAGAAGGAGAAATAAAAAGGAGAAGGAGAAGAAGGAGAAATACAAGGAGAAGGAGAAGAAGGAGAAATAAAAGGAGAAGAAGAAGAAGGAGAAATAAAAGGAGAAGAAGAAGAAGGAGAAATAAAAGGAGAAGAAGAAGAAGGAGAAATAAAAGGAGAAGAAGAAGAAGGAGAAATAAAAGGAGAAGAAGAAGAAGGAGAAATAAAAGGAGAAGAAGAAGAAGGAGAAATAAAAGGAGAAGAAGAAGAAGGAGAAATAAAAGGAGAAGAAGAAGAAGGAGAAATAAAAGGAGAAGAAGAAAAAGGAGAAATAAAAGGAGAAGAAGAAGGAGGAGAAATAAAAGGAGAAGAAGAAGAAGGAGAAATAAAAGGAGAAAAAGAAGAAGGAGAAATAAAAGGAGAAAAAGGAGGAGAAATAAAAGGAGAAATAAAAAAGAAGGAGAAGAAATAAAAGGGAGAAAGAAGGAGAAGAAGGAGGAGGATTAAAAAAGGAGAAGGAGGAGAAATAAAAAAGAGGAGAAGGAGAAGAAATAAAAAAGAAGGAGGAGAAATAAAAAAGGAGAAAACGAAGGAGGACAAATAAAAAAGGAGAAGGAGAAGAAAGAGAAATAAAAAAGGAGAAGGAGAAGAAGGAGGAGAAATAAAAGGAAAAGGAGAAGGAGAAATAAAAAGAAGGAGAAATAAAAGGGAGAAGGAGAAGGAGAAGAACTAGAAGAAGAAGGAGAAGGAGAAGAACTAGAAGGAGAAGGAGAAGAACTAGAAGGAGAAGAAGGAGAAGAACTAGAAGGAGAAGAAAGAGAAGGAGAAGAACTAGAAGGAGAAGGAGAAGAACTAGAAGGAGAAGAAGGAGAAGTAGAAGTATAAGGAGAAGGAGAAGAACTAGAAGTAGAAGTATAAGGAGAAGGAGAAGAACTAAAAGGAGAAGGAGAAGAGCTAGAAGGAGAAGGAGAAGAACTAGATGAAGAAGGAGAAGAACAAGGAGAACAACTAGAAGGAGAAGGAGAACAAGAAGGAGAAGAAGAACAAGAAGGAGAAGGAGGAGAGCTAGAAGGAGAAGGAGATGAAATATAAGAAGAAAGAGAAGAATTAGAAGGAGGAGAAGAACTAGAAGGAGAAGGAGAAGGAGAAGAACTGGAAGGAGAAGGAGAAGAACTAGAAGGAGAAGGAGGAGAAGGAGAAGAACTAGAAGGAGAAGAACTAGAAGGAGAAGGAGAAGAAGAAAAAACTAGAAGGAGAAGAACAAGAAGGAGAAGGAGAAGAACTAGAAGGAGAAGAACTAGAAGGAGAAGGAGAAGAACTAGAAGGATAAGAACTAGAAGGAGAAGGAGAAGAACTAGAAGGAGAAGAAGAAGGAGAAGGAGAAAAACTAGAAGGAGAAGGAGAAGGAGAACAAGAAGCAGAAGAACTAGAAGGAGCAGGAGAAGAACTAGAAGGAGCAGGAGAAGAACTAGAAGGAGAAGGAGAAGAACTAGAAGGAGAAGGAGAAGAACTAGAAGGAGAAGGAGAAGAACTAGAAGGAGAAGGAGAAGAACTAGAAGGAGAAGGAGAAGAACTAGAAGGAGAAGTATAGAAGGAGAAGGAGAAGAAGAACAAGAAGAAGAAGGAGAAGAAGAACAAGAAGGAGGAGAAGGAGAAGAACTAGAAGGAGGAGAAGGAGAAGAATTAGAAGGAGGAGAAGAAAAATTAGAAGGAGGAGAAGAACTAGAAGGAGAAGGAGAAGAACTAGAAGGAGAAGGAGAAGAACTAGAAGTAGAATGAGAAGGAGAAGAACTAGAAGGAGAAGGAGAAGAACTAGAAGGAGAAGGAGAAGAAATAAAAAGGAGAAGGAGAAATAAGAGGAGAAGGAGAAGAAATAAAAGCAGAAGGAGGAGAAATAAGAGCAGAAGGAGAAGGAAAAATAAAAGGAGAAGGAGAAGGAAAAATAAAAAGGAGAAGGAAAAATAAAAAGGAGAAGGAGAAGGAGAAGAAGAAGAAATAAAAGAAGGAGAAATAAAAGGAGAAGGAGAAATAAAAGGAGGAGAAGAAGAGAAGAAGGAGAAATAAAAGGAGAGGGAGAAATAAAAAAGGAGAAGGATGAGAAATAAAAAAAGGAGAAGGAGAAATAGAAGTCGAAATAATAGGAGAAGGAGAAGGAGGAGAAATAAAAGGAGAAGGAGAAGGAGGAGAAATAAAAGGAGAAGAAATAATAAGGAGAAGAAGAAATAAAAAGGAGAAGGCGAAGAAGGAAAAAAAGGAGAAGGAGAAATAAAAAGGAGAAGAAGGAGAAATAAAAAGGAGAAGGAGGAGAAGTAGAAATAAAAAAGGGGAGAAGGTGAAGTAAAAAAGAGAAGGAGGAGAAATAAAAAAGGAGGAGACGAAGGAGGAGAAACAAAATAAGGAGAAGAAACAAAAGAAGAAGGAGGAGGAGAAGAAGGGGGAGGAGGAGGGATAAAAAGGAGGAGAAGGAGAAATAAAAGGAGAAGGAGGAGAAATAAAAAAAAGGAGAAGGAGCAGGAGAAGAACGAGGGGAAATAAAAAAGGAGGAGGAGAAGGAGAATTAGAAGAAATAAAAAGGAGAAATAAAAGAAGAAGGAGAAATAAAAAGGAGAAGGAGAAGAAATAAAAGGAGAAGGAGAAGAAGGAGAAATAAAAGGAGAAGAAGAAGGAGAAGAATTAAAAGGAGGAGGAGAAAGAGGAGAAATAAAAAGGAGAAGGAGAAATAAAAGCGGAAGGAGAAGGAGAAATAAGAGCAGAAGGAGGAGGAGAAATAAAAAGGAGAAGAAGAAGAAATAAAAAAAAGGAGAAGACAATGGAGAAGGAGGAGAAATAAAAAAGGAGAAGGAGGAGAAATAAAAAAGGAGAAGGAGGAGAAATAAAAAAGGAGAAGGAGGAGAAATAAAAAAGGAGAAGGAGGAGAAATAAAAAAGGAGAAGGAGGAGGAGAAACAAAAAAGGAGAAGAAGGAGCAGGAGAAATAAAAAGGAGAATTAGGAAGAGGAGAAATAAAAAGGAGGAGGAATAAAAAGGAGAGGAAGGAGGAGAAATAAAAAAGGAGAAATAAAAAAGGAGGAGAAATAAAAAAGAAGGAGGGAGATGGGAGGAGGAAGGAGAGAGAGAGAGACATCAAAAATACAAACAGATAAAAATGTATAATTACAATTCTTTTACATATTATATATAAATTATATTTCGAATCAATCAAATCCACTTGCCTTCAATATAAATTATTAAAAAGAAGGAAAGAAAGAAAAAAAGAATAGAGAGAAGAGACTAAAGAGGAGAGGTAATAGAGAGAAGACAATAGACAGAAGAGAATCTCTCTTTCCCTTTCCTCTCTCTCGAAATGCACCCTTCACAGTGAAATCGGCCTAAATATTAGTGCCGTGCTGACATGCCTTACATTTAGAGTATTTCAGGAAAAATAAAAAAAGGAGAAGGAGAAGGAGGAGAAATAAAAGGAGAAGGAGGAGGAATAAAAGGAGAAGAATGAGAAATAAAAAGGAGAAGAATGAGAAATAAAAAGGAGAAGAAGAAGAAGAAGAAATAAAAGGAGAAGAAGATGAAGAAATAAAAGGAGAAGAAGATGAAGAAATGAAAGGAGAAGGAGAAGTAGAGGAAATAAAAGGAGAAGAAATAAAAGAAGAAGGAGAAGAAGGAGAAGGAGGAGAAAACAAAATGAGAAATAAAAAGGAGGAGGAATAAAAAGGAGAATTAGGAGAAGGAGGAAAAATAAAAAAGAAGGAGGAAGATAAATAAAAAAGGAGAAGAAGGAGGAGAAACAAAAGGAGAAGCAGGAATAAAAGGAGGAGAAGGAGAAGGAGGACAAATAAAAGGAGAAATAAAAAGGAGGAGGAATAAAAAGGAGAATTAGGAGAAGGAGGAAGAGAAATAAAAAAGGAGGAGAAGAAATAAAAGGAGAAGGAGGAGAAATAAAAGGAGAAGGAGAAGAAAAAAAAGAGGAGGAAGAATATGAAGGAGAAGGAGGAGGAATAAAAGGAGAAGGAGGAGAAATAAAAGGGGAAGGAGGAGAAATAAAAGGAGATGGAGGAGAAATAAAAAGGAGAACAAGAAGGAGGAGGAATAAAAAGGAGAAGAAGGAGGAATAAAAAGGAGAAGGAGAAGTAGAAATAAGAGGAGGAGGAGAAATAAAAGGAGAATGAGAATTAGGAGAAATAAAGGAGAAGAAGAAGGAAGAAATAAAAGGAGAAGGAGAAGAAGAAGAAAAGGAAGAGAAAAAAAAGAGAAATAAAAGGACAATGAGAATTAGGAGAAACAAAGGAGAAGAAGGAGGAGAAATAAAAAGGAGAAGGAGAAGAAGGAGAAATAAAAGAAGAGGGAGAAGGAGAAATAAAAGGAGAAGGAGAAATAAAAAAGGAGAAGAAGGAGGAGAAGAAATAAAAAGGAGGAGAAGGAGGAGAAGTAGGAGAAATAAAAGGGAGAAAGAGAAGAAGAAGAAGGAAGGAGATTAAAAAAAGGAGAAAGAGGAGAAGAAATAAAAAGGAGGAGAAATAAAAAGGAGAGGAAGGAGGAGAAATAAAAAAGGAGAAGGAGGAGGAGAAACAAAAAAGGAGAAGAAGGAGCAACAAAAAAGGAGAAGAAGGAGCAGGAGAAATAAAAAGGAGAATTAGGAGGAGGAGAAATAAAAAAGGAGGAGGAATAAAAAGGAGGAGGAATAAAAAGGAGAGGAAGGAGGAGAAATAAAAAAGGAGAAATAAAAAAGGAGGAGAAATAAAAAAGAAGAAGGAGGGAGATGGGAGGAGGAAGGAGAGAGAGAGAGAGACATCAAAAATACAAACAGATAAAAATGTATAATTACAATTCTTTTACATATTATATATAAATTATATTTTGAATCAATCAAATCCACTTGCCTTCAATATAAATTATTAAAAAGAAGGAAAGAAAGAAAAAAGAATAGAGAGAAGAGACTAAAGAGGAGAGGTAATAGAGAGAAGACAATAGACAGAAGAGAATCTCTCTTTTCTCTTTCTCTTTCCTCTCTCTCGGAATGCACCCTTCACAGTGAAATCGGCCTAAATATTAGTGTTGTGCTGACATGCGTTACATTTAGAGTATTTCAGGAAAAATAAAAAAAGGAGAAGGAGGAGAAATAAAAGGAGAAGGAGGAGGAATAAAAGGAGAAGAAGGAGAAGAAATAAGAGGAGGAGGAGGAGAAGGAGTAATAAAAAGGAGAAAGAGAAATAAAAAGGAGAAAAAAAAGGAGAAGGATAAGAAGGAGAAATAAAAGGAGAAGGAGAAGAAATAAAAAGGATAATGAGAAGAAATAAAAAGGAGAATGAGAAGAAATAAAAAAGGAGAAGGAGAAGGAATAAAAAGGAGAAGAAATAAAAAAGGAGTAGGTGAAATAAAAGGAGAAGGAGAAGAAATAAAAAGGAGAAGGAGAAGGAGAAATAAAAGGAGAAGGAGAAAAAAAGGAGAAGAAGGAGAAATAAAAAGGAGAAGAATGAGAAATAAAAAGGAGAAGAATGAGAAATAAAAAGGAGAAGAAGAAGAAATAAAAGGAGAAGAAGATGAAGAAATAAAAAGGAGAAGGAGAAGAAATGAAAGGAGAAGGAGAAGAAGGAGAAGGAGGAGAAAACAAAATGAGAAATAAAAAGGAGGAGGAATAAAAAGGAGAATTAGGAGAAGGAGGAAAAATAAAAAAGAAGGAGAAGGAGGAAGAGAAATAAAAAAGGAGAAGAAGGAGGAGAAACAAAAGGAGAAGCAGGAATAAAAGGAGGAGAAGGAGAAGGAGGACAAATAAAAGGAGAAATAAAAAGGAGGAGGAATAAAAAGGAGAATTAGGAGAAGGAGGAAGAGAAATAAAAGGAGAAGGAGAAGAAAAAAAAGAGGAGGAAGACTATGAAGGAGAAGGAGGAGGAATAAAAGGAGAAGGAGGAGAAATAAAAGGGGAAGGAGGAGAAATAAAAGGAGATGGAGGAGAAATAAAAAGGAGAACAAGAAGGAGGAGGAATAAAAAGGAGAAGGAGAAATAAAAGGAGAATGAGAATTAGGAGAAATAAAGGAGAAGAAGAAGGAAGAAATAAAAGGAGAAGGAGAAGAAGAAGAAAAGGAAGAGAAAAAAAAGGAGCAATAAAAGGACAATGAGAATTAGGAGAAACAAAGGAGAAGAAGGAGGAGAAATAAAAAGGAGAAGGAGAAGAAGGAGAAATAAAAGGAGAAGGAGAAATAAAAAAGGAGAAGAAGGAGGAGGAGAAATAAAAAGGAGGAGAAGTAGGAGAAATAAAAAGGGAGAAAGAGAAGAAGAAGAAGGAAGGAGATGAAAAAAAGGAGAAATTGGAGAAGAAATAAAAAGGAGGAGAAGGAGGAGAAATAAAAAGGAGAAGAAATAAAAAGGAGGAGGAGGAGAAATAAAAAAAAGAGAAGGAGGAGAAATAAAAGGAGAAGAAGGAGAAGGAGACATAAAAAGGAGAAGGAGAAATAAAAGGAGAAGGAGGAGAAATAAAAGGAGGAGAAGAAGGAGAAGGAGGAGTAATAAAAGGAGAATGAGAATTAGGAGAAATAAAAAAGGAGAAGGAGGAGAAGAAATAAAAAGGAGAAATAAAAGGAGAAGGAGAAGAAGAGGAAATGAAAGAAGAAGGAGAAGGAGGAGAAGAAGGAGAAAAAAAGAAGAAATAAAAGGTGAAGGAGAAATAAAAGGAGAAGGCGAAAAAGGAAAAATAAAAGGAGGAGGAGAAATAAAAGGAGAAGAAGGAGAAATAAAAGGAGAAGAAGGAGAAATAAAAGGTGAAGGAGAAAAAGGAAAAAGAAAAGGAGAAATAAAAGGAGAAGAAGGAGAAATAAAAAGGAGAAGGAGAAATAAAAAAGAAGGAGAAGGAGGAGGAATAAAAAGGAAAAGGCGAAGAAGGAGAAATATAAGGGAGAAAGAGAAGGAGGAGAAATAAAAAGGAGAAGGAGAAGAAATAAAAAGGAGAAGGAGAAGAAGGAGAAATAAAAGGAGAGGGAGAAGGAGAAATAAAAAAGGAGAAGAAGAAGGAGGAGAAATAAAAAAAGGAAAGGGAGAAGGAGGAGAAGAATTAAAAAGGGGAAGGAGAAGAATTAAAAGGAGAAGGAGAAATAAAAGGAGAAGGAGAAGAAGAAAAGAAGGAGAAATAAAAGGAGAAGGAGGAGGAGAAATAAAAAAGGAGAAGGATGAGAAATAAAAAAAAGGAGAAGGAGAAGGAGAAATAAAAAGGAGAAGGAGAAGAAGGAGAAATAAAAGGAGGAGAAATAAAAGGAGGAGAAGAAGAAGAAATAAAAGAAGGAGAAGAAGGAGAAATAAAAAGAAGGAGAAGAAGGAGAAATAAAAGGAAGGAGAAGAAATAAAAGGAGGAGAAGAAATAAGAAGGAGAAGAAGAAGGAGGAGAGATAAAAAGAAGAAGGATAAATAAAAAGGAGAAGAATGAGAAGGAGTAATAAAAAGGAGAAGAAGGAGAAGGAGAAATAAAAGGAGAAGGTGAAGAAGGAAAAAAAGGAGGAGGAGAAATAAAAAGGAGAAGAAGGAGAAATAAAAAGAAGGAGAAAGAAATAAAAAGGAGAAGGAGAAATAAAAGGAGAAGGAGAAATACAAGGAGGAGAATAATGAGAAATAAAAGGAGAAGGAGAAGAATAAGGAGAAGAAATAAAAAAGGGAGAAGGAGAAGGAGGAGAAATAAAAAAGGAGAAGGAGAAGGAGGAGGAGAAATAAAAAGGAGGATAAGAATGAGAAGAAATAAAAAAAAAGGAGGAGAAGGAGGAGAAATAAAAAGGAGAAGAAGGACAAGGAGGAGAAATACAAAGGAGGAGAAGTAGGAGAAAGAGAAGGAGGAGAAATAAAAAAGAAGGAGATGGAGGAGAAATAAAAATGAGAAAGAGAAGAAGGAGAAATAAAAGGAGAGGGAGAAGGAGAAATAAAAGGAGAAGGAGGAGAAATAAAAGGAGTAGAAAGAGGAGAAATAAAAGGAGTAGAAGGAGAAATAAAAAAGGAGAAGAAGTAGGAGCAATAAAAAAAAAAAGAAGGAGGAGAAATAAAAGGAGAAAGAGGAGAAATAAAAAGGAGAATAAGGAAAAATAAAAAGGAGAAGGAGGAGAAATAAAAAAAGGAGGAGAAGAAGAAGAAGGAGGAGGAGAAATAAAAGAAGAAGGAGAATAAACAAAAGAAGAAGAAGGAGGAGGAGGAGGAGGAGGAGGAGGAGGAGGAGGAGGAGGAGGAGGGGGAAAAGAAGGGGGAGGAGGAGGAATAAAAAAAGGAGAAGGATAAATAAAAGGAGAGGGGGAAGGAGAAGAGAGAGAAATTAAAGGAGGAGAAGGGGAAGAAGAAGAAAGATAAATTAAAGGAGAAGGAGGAATAAAATGGAGAAGCAGGAGAAGAAATAAAAGGAGAAGAAGGAGAAATAAAAGGAGAAGGAGAAATTAAAGAAGGAGGAGAAGGAGAAATAAAAGGAGAAGGAGGAGAAATAAAAAAGGAGGAGAAGGATGAGAAATAAAAAAAAGGAGAAGTAGAAGAAGGAGGAGAAATAAAAAAGGAGGAGGAGAAGGAGAATTAAAAGACATAAAAAGGAGGAGAAATAAAAGAAGAAAGAGAAATAAAATGGAGAAGCAGGAGAAGAATAAAAGGAGAAGAAGGAGAAATAAAAAGGAGAAGGAGGAGGAGAAATAAAAAAGGAGAAGGAGGAGGAGAAATAAAAAAGGAGAAGGAGGAGGAGAAATAAAAAAAAGGAGAAGAAGGAGGAGAAATAAAAAGGAGAAGAAGAAGAAATAAAAAAGTAGAAGAAGAAGGAGGAGGAGAAATAAAAAAGGAGAATTAGGAAGAGGAGAAATAAAAAAGGAGAATTAGGAAGAGGAGAAATAAAAAAAGGAGAATTAGGAAGAGGAGAAATAAAAAAGGAGAAGGAGGAGGAAGAGAAATAAAAAAAGGAGAAGAAGGAGAAGGAGGAAGAGAAATAAAAAAGGAGAAGGAGGAAGTGAAATAAAAGGAGAAGCAGGAATAAAAGGAGGAGAAGGAGGAGAAATAAAAGGAGAAGGAGAAGAAGGAGGAAAAAACAAAAATGAGAAATAAAAGGAGGAGGAATAAAAAGGAGAATTAGGAGGAGGAAAAATAAAAAAGAGAAGGAAAAGGAGAAGGAGAAGGAGGAAGAGAAATAAAAAAGGAGAAGAAGGAGGAGAAATAAAAGGAGAAGCAGGAATAAAAGGAGGAGAAGGAGGAGAAATAAAAGGAGAAGGAGAAGGAGGAGAAATAAAAGGAGATGCAGGAGAAATAAAAAAGGAGAATGAGAAGGAGGAGGAATAAAAAGGAGAAGGAGGAATAAAAGGAGAAGGAGAAGGAGAAGAAGTAGAAATACGAGGAGGAGAAATAAAAAGGAGAAGAAGAAGGAGAAATAAAAAGGAGAGGGAGAAGAAGGAGAAATAAAAGGAGTAGAAGGAGAAATAAAAAAGGAGAAGAAGAAGGAGAAGGAGGAGAAATAAAAGGAGTAGAAGGATAAATAAAAAAGGAGAAGGAGAAGGAGGAGAAATAAAAAAGGAGAAGGAGAAGGAGGAGAAATAAAAGGAAGAAAGAGAAGGAGAAGAAGGAAGGAGAAGAAATAAAAGGAGAAGGAGAAGAAATAAAAAAAGGAGAAGGAGGAGAAATAAAAAGGAGTAGGAGAAATAAAAGGAGGAGGAGAAGAAGAAAGAGGAGAAATAAAAGGAGAAGAAGGAGAAGAAGAAGGAGGAGAAATAAAAGGAGAATGAGAATTGGGAGTAGGGATGAGCTTCGTGTTCGAGTCGAACCCATGTTCGACTCGAACATCGTCTGTTCACCCGTT
>JBBHAA010003449.1:0-130000 GCA_037953035.1 Aquarana catesbeiana | reverse complement strand
GCGTCCTGTTCACAGTGTTCAGCTAAACCTACAAGTTAGTGGGGTGCGTCCTGTTCACAGTGTTCAGCTAAACCTACAAGTTAGTGGGGTGCGTCTACCTCACAGTGTTCAGCTAAAGCTACCTGTAGAAGGTTGGTGGTGTTCTCATACTACAGGCAGGCAGTTGATTTTGCTAGCTGCAGTATCAGTACATATATATATATATCCCAGCTTAGCGCAGCTACAGGCCATTAGTATGTCTGGAAGGCCAAAAAGGAGAGGCAGACAGTCACAAGCCAATAAGAGAGGGCAAGCAGGCTCTGTGTCTAGTGCTGGTCGTGGAGACGGTGCATCCTCATCAGCACGTGGCCGTGGGACAGGCTTGGTCTTTTTTTTGGCAGCTGGCCGTGTTGAGCCGCAACAAGCGGAAGACTTGGTCGAGTGGATGACCAAGCCGTCCTCATCCTCCTCATCCTCTCTCACCCATGCCCAGGGTACTTTGTCTGGCAAAGCAGCGGCCTCTTCCCTCGGCTCAATGTCATCAGTGACTCCTTCCCTAGCCCCACCATGTCCTCCTGAGGAGTCCCTCGAACTGTTTGACCACAGTGTTGGGTACATGCTCCAGGAGGATGCCCAGCGTTTGGAAGGCTCTGATGATGATACTGAGCTCGATGAAGGCAGTAACATGAGCACGGACAGAGGGGGTGCCCAAGAAGGACAGCAATCTGGCAGTCATGCTCCGTCTGCTGCAGCATACTGCCAGGTTTGCTCCAGTGATGAGGAGGGAGGGGATGATGAGGTCACTGACTCAACGTGGGTGCCTGATAGGAGAGAGAAGGAGGAGGTGGCACATCATCAGGGCAGCACATTGACTGCATCACACCCCAAAGCTCCACATGTGCAGGGCGCTGCAGTCTCTGCGCATTATTCAAAAAGTTCTTTGGTGTGGGCCTTTTTTGAGACGAGTGCATCAGATCGCACCGCTGCTATTTGCAACATATGTCTCAAGCGTATCTCGCGTGGCCAAAACATCTCCCGCTTGGGTACCACATGCTTGACCAGACATATGTTGAACTGCCATGCAGTTCGTTGGCAAGCGTATCTAAAAGACCCACACCAAAGAACAAAGAGGACCTCTCCTTGTTCCTCATCAGCTGAGATTTCCAACCCCACTATACCTTCAGTCCTCTCTGAGACCTGCACTGAGAGGAATGAAGGTGTAGAATTAGGTGTGTCACAGCCAAGTACTTGTGGACAATCTGCTTTTGGTACACCGACGTCAGATTGTACCAGGCAAATTTCCCTGCCCCAGCTGCTGCACCGCCGAAAGAAGTTTGCTCCCAGCCATCCACATGCCCAGCGGTTGAATGCTAACTTGGCAAAATTGCTAGCACTGCAACTGCTGCCTTTTCAGTTGGTAGACTCTGCCCCCTTCCGTGAGTTTGTGGAATGTGCGGTTCCTCAGTGGCAGGTACCCAAACGCCACTTTTTCTCACGGAAGGCGATTCCGGCTCTCTACCAGCATGTGGAAGGCAATGTCCATGCCTCGCTGGACAGGGCGGTCAGCGGTAAGGTGCATATTACCACTGACTCATGGTCCAGCAGGCATGGACAGGGATGTTACCTAAGTTTCACGGCGCATTGGGTGACTCTGCTGGCAGCTGGGAAGGATGCAGGACAAGGTGCAGTAGTGTTGGAGGTTGTTCCGCCACCACGCCTCCAAAATGCTAATGATTGTGACACACCTCTCTCCTCCACCCCCTCCTCTTCTTCTTCCTCCATGGCCTCTTCCTGTGCTTTGTCCTCGGAACCAGCGGTGCTCCGTAGCCATTCAAGGGGCTACGCAAGTACGCAGGCCAAAAGATGCCATGCGGTGCTTGAGCTGGTGTGCTTGGGGGACAGGAGCCACACTGGGGCAGAGGTTCTGTCAGCTCTGCAGTGCAGAGGTGGTTGACGCCACGCCAACTTAAGGCAGGAACAATGGCACCAACCTCCTCTCTGCCCTCCGACAGGGACAAATGACCCATGTGCCCTGTTTGGCTCATGTCCTTAACTTGGTGGTGCAGCGGTTCTAGGGCAGGTACCCGGGCTTACAGGATGTCCTGAGGCAGGCCAGGAAAGTCTGTGTGTATTTCCGCCGGTCATATAATGCCAGTGCTCGGCTGACGGACCTCCAAAAGGAGTTTAACCTGCCCAAGAACCGCCTAATCTGTGACATGCCCACCAGGTGGAACTCAACGTTGGCCATGCTGCAGCGGCTGCACACGCAGCAGAGGGCCATCAATGAGTACCTGTGCGACTATGGCACCAGGACAGGGTCAAGGGAGCTTTTTTTTTTCCCCATGCCAGTGGGCCATGATCAGGGATGCATGCACTGTCCTGTCACCATTTGAGGAGGCCACGAGGACGGTGAGCAGTGACAGTGCATGCATCAGTGACACTGTCCCCCTTGTCCACCTGTTGGAGCACACGCTGCGTGGAATAATGGACAGGGCACTTGAGGCAGAACAGAGGCAGGAAGAGGAGGACTTCCTTAGCTCTCAAGGCCCCCTTTATTCAGACAGTGTTCCTGCGTGCCCGCCGATCACACAGGAAGAGGATGAGGAGGAGGAGGAGGAGGAAGATTGTGTCAGTATGGAGGTGGAGCCTGGCACTCAGCATCAGCAGCAGTCTTTAAGGGATCAGTCCCAAGAAACACATGGACTTGTACGTGGCTGGGAGGAGGTGGCTGCGGACCATGTCGTCCTTAGTGACCCAGAGGACTCCAGACCGAATGCCTCAGCAAACCTACGCTGCATGGCCTCCCTGATCCTGCAAAGCCTGCGTAAGGATCCTCGTATTCGTGGTATCAAGGAGAAGGACAAATACTGGCTGGCAACCCCCCTTGATCCACGTTACAAGGGTAAGGTTGCGGACCTTATCTTGCCATCGCAGAGGATGAAACATCTTCGGGAGGCCTCGCAGAAAGGTCTGTGCAACGTGTTCCCAGAGACTGGGAGGTTACAAACTCCTGTTTCTGGACAACGTGTTGCTGAGGCTTCGATCAGTCAAAGAAGGAGTGGTGGAGAAGGTGGCCGTCTGACCGACGCGTTCAGACAATTTTTTGGTCCGCAGCCCCAAGGTATGATCGGTTCCAGCAACCATCGCCAGCGTCTGTTTTACATGGTGCAGGAATACCTAGGGGCAAGATCAGACTTGGACACCTTTACCACAGAAAATCCTCTGGGTTACTGGGTCTTGAGGATGGATCACTGGCCAGAGCTTGCACAGTATGCAATTGAGCTACTGGCCTGTCCTGCATCCAGCGTTCTTTCGGAATGCACATTCAGTGCTGCTGGAGGCGTGGTAACCGATCACAGGGTGCGTCTGTCCACCGACTTTCATAAAAATGAATCAGTCTTGGATCACCACCAGCTACCAAGCACCTGATGCTGATGTAACCGAATAATTTTTTTTGAAATCTCAGATCCCTTCAAAGACTGCCTATGCTGATGCTGAGTGACTATCCCTGAGTAATTATCCTCTTCCTCCTCAATCATCACGCTGATAGCTTGTAAGAACATTTTTGGTTCTGGGCGCCACCACCAGTGCCTAAGGCCCAATTTTTCAGCCCCTGTTTAACAGTGGCGTGTAATTACAATTTTTGATGCAATACTTTGCAGCAGGGCTCGTTCCTGCGTTCCAACTAGAGTGTCTGTGAGGGGTTGCAGTGTTGTGGCACCAGCACCACCAGCACCACCACCACCACCAAAGGCCCAATTTTTCTGCCCCTGTTCAACAGGGGCATGTAATTACAATTCTTGATCTAATATTTCACAGCATGGCCCATTTCTGCACCCACCAAAAGCGAGTGAGGACTTACAGTGTTGTGGCACCAGCACCATCACCACCACCACCAAAGGCCCAGTTTTTCTGCCCCTGTTCAGCAGGGGCATGTAATTACAATTCTCGATCTAATATTTCACAGCAGGCCCCTGTGAGGGCTTACGTTGTTGTGGCCACAACAACACCTAAGGCCCACATTTCTGCTGAGTATATAGGGCAGGCCCCTACTTTCAAACAGCTAACTTACAAACGACTCCTACTTGCAAACGGAAGGAGACAACAGGAAGTGAGATGAAATCTACCCCTAGGAAGGGAAATTCTCTCCTGTAAGAGTTAATATGGGAAAAACATTTCTCCTTTCCACTGATGCTTTCCAATCCTTGTTCCACAAAAAACCCCAAATTCTCAAAAAACATTTGTCATTGGGACAAAAAGTGAGGTGAAATCTTCTAAAGAGGAGGAAAGACAGCAAAACAAATGTCACAGGGGTAATAACCCTTCCCTATGTTTTCCAAAAAGCTTAAAAAAGATATTTTGGCTGGAGCTAAACACGTTAAAAATGTACCCGTTCAAAATGACAAACAGATTCTACTTAACAACAAACCTACAGTCCCTGTCTTGTTTGCACCGCCTTTATACTGCTGTTCAGAGTATATAGGGCCTGGTGGTCCCACACCTTTCCTTATTTTACTTTGGGTGCAGGGTTCCCCTTAATATCCATACAAGACCCAAAGGGCCTGGTAATGGACTGGGGGGTACCGTTTGTCTCACTGATTTTAATCCATATTGCCAGGACCCGACATTACATTAAACCTGCAAGCAGTTTTAAATGATATTTTTTCCTTTAAAAATGACATTTGGTGCAGGGACTGTTCTAAACACGGGAAACACGCGCCACTTTACAGGCATACTATAGACACCCCCCAGGTACGATATTTAAAGGAATATTTCACTTTTTTTTTTACTTTAAGCATCATTAAAATCACTGCTCCCGAAAAAACGGCCGTTTTTAAAAGTTTTTTTTGTAGTGATACATGTCCCCTGGGGTAGGAGCCGGGTCCCCAAACCCTTTTTAGGACAATACCATGCAAATTAGCCTTTAAAATAAGCACTTTTGATTTTGAACGTTCGAGTCCCATAGACGTCAATGGGGTTCTAACGTTCGTGCGAACTTTCGGTCCGTTCCCAGGTTCTGGTGTGAACCGAACCGGGGGGTGTTCGGCTCATCCCTAATTGGGAGAAATAAAAAGGAGGAGAAGAAATAAAAAGGAGAAATAAAAAAGGAGGAGGAGAAGGAGAAATTAAAAGGAAAAGAAGGAGAAGTAGAAGAAGGAGAAATAAAAGGAGAAGGAGAAATAAAAAGGAGAAATAAAAAAGGAGAAGAAGGAGAAATAAAAAGGAGAAGGCAAAAAGGAAAAATAAAAGGAGAAGGAGGAGAAATAAAAGGAGAAGAAGAAGGAGAAATAAAAAGGAGAAGGAGAAATAAAAGGAGAAGGCGAAAAAGGACAAATAAAAAGGAGAAATAAAAGGAGAAGAAGGAGAAATAAAAAGGAGAAGGAGAAAGAGAAATAAAAAGGAGAAGGAGAAGAAGGAGAAATAAAAGGAGGAGGAGAAATAAAAGAAATAGAAGGAGAAATTAAAAGGAGAAGAAGGAAAAATAAAAAGGCGAAGGAGGAGAAATAAAAAGGAGAAGGAGAAATAAAAAGGAGAAGAAGGAGAAATAAAAAGGAGAAGAAGGGGAAATAAAGAGAAGAAGGGGAAATAAAGAGAAGAAGGGGAAATAAAAAGGAGAAGGAGGAGAAATAAAAAGGCGAAGTAGGAGAAATAAAAAGGCAAAAGGAGGAGAAGAAATAAAAAGGAGAAGGAGAAATAAAAAGGAGAAGAAGAAGAAGCAGAAATAAAAATGGGAAGAAGAAGGAGAAATAAAAGGAGAAGGAGAAAGAGAAGGAGAAGAAGGAGGAGAGATAAAAAGGAGAAGGAGGAATAAAAAAGGATAAGAAGAAGAAGGAGGAATAAAAAGGAGAAGGAGGAGAAATAAAAGGAGAAGGAGAATAAATAAAAGGAGAAGGAGAAGGAGGAGGAATAAAAGGAGAAGGGGAAGGAGAAGAAAAAGGAGAAATAAAAGAAGGAAAAGGAGAAGGATAAATAAAAGGAGAAGAAATAAAATGAGAAGAAGAAGGAGGGGAAATAAAAGGAGAAGGAGGAGAAATAAAAAGGAGAAGGAGAAAAAAAAAGGAGAA
The DNA here is from genome assembly GCA_037953035.1 of Aquarana catesbeiana. Lineage (NCBI taxonomy): Eukaryota > Metazoa > Chordata > Amphibia > Anura > Ranidae > Aquarana > Aquarana catesbeiana. The sequence continues at coordinate 123,956 of JBBHAA010003449.1, read as the reverse complement.
GGAGGAGAAGGAGAAATAAAAAGGAGGAGGAGCAATAAAAAGGAGAAGGAGAAATAAAAAGGAGAAGAAGGAGCAGGAGAAATAAAAAAGGAGAAGAAGGAGAAATAAAAAGGAGGAGAAGGAGAAATAAAAAGGAGAAGGAGAAATAAAAAAGGAGGAGAAGGAGAACTAAAAAGGAGAAGGAGAAGAAGGAGAAATAAAAGGAGAAGGAGGAGAAATAAAAACGAGGAGAAGTAGGAGAAATAAAAGGGAGAAAGAGAAGGAGGAGAAATAAAAAAGGAGAAGGAGAAATAAAAAAGGAGAAGGAGAAATAAAAAAGGAGAAGGAGAAATAAAAAGGAGAAGAAGAAGGAGAAATAAAAATGGGAAGAAGAAGGAGAAATAAAAGGAGAAGGAGAAGAAGGAGGAGAGATAAAAAGGAGAAGGAGGAATAAAAAAGGAAAGAAGAAGAAGAAGGAGAAATAAAAGGAGAAGGAGAAATAAAAAAGGAGGAGAAGGAGAAATAAAAAGGAGAAGGAGAAGAAGGAGAAATAAAAGGAGAAGGAGGAGAAATAAAAACGAGGAGAAGTAGGAGAAATAAAAGGGAGAAAGAGAAGGAGGAGAATTAAAAAAGGAGAAGGAGAAATAAAAGAATTGGGAGAAATATAAAAGGAGAAGAAGGAGAGAAAAAAAAGGAGAATAAGAAACAAAAGGAGGAGAAATAAATAGGAGGAGAAGGAGGAGAAATAAAAAAAGGAGAAGGAGGAGAAGGAGAAATAAAAAGGAGAAGGAGAAGAAGGAGGAGAAATAAAAAGGAGAAATAAAAAAGGAGAAGAAGGAGAAATAAAAGCAGAAGGCGAAAAAGGAAAAATAAAAGGAGAAGGAGGAGAAATAAAAGGAGAAGAAGAAGGAGAAATAAAAGGAGAAGGAGAAGAAGAAGGACAAGGAGAAGAAGGAGGAGAGATAAAAAGGAGAAGGAGGAATAAAAAACGGAGAAGAAGAAGGAGAAATAAAAGGAGAAGGAGAAATAAAAGGAGAAGGAGAAAAATAAATAAAAAAAGGAGAAGGAGAAGGAGGAGAAACAAAAAGGAGGAGGAGGAGGAGGAATAAAAAGGAGGAGAAGGAGAAATAAAAAAAGGAGGAGGAGGAGGAGGAGGAGGAGGAGGAGGAGGAATAAAAAGGAGGAGAAGGAGAAGAAAGAGAAATTAAAGGAGAAGGAGAAATAAAAAGGAGAAGGAGGAGAAATAAAAGGAGAAGAAGGAGAAATAAAAGGAGAAGAAGGAGAAATAAAAAAAGGAGAAGGAGAAATAAAAAAAAGGAGGAGAAGGAGAAATAAAAAAAAAGGAGGAGGAGAAGAAATTAAAAAAAAAGGAGGAGGAGAAGGAGGAGGAGGAGAAGGAGGAGGAGGAGGAGGAGGAGGAGGAGGAGGAGGAGGAGGAGGAGAAGGAGAAGGAGAAGGAGAAGGAGAAGGAGGAGGAGGAGGAGGAGGAGGAGGAGAAGGAGAAGGAGAAGGAGAAGGAGGAGGAGAAGGAGAAGGAGAAGGAGAAGGAGAAGGAGAAGGAGAAGGAGGAGAAATAAAAAGGAGAAGGAGAAGAAATAAAAGGAGAAGGAGAAGAAATAAAAGGAGAAGGAGAAGAAGGAGAAATAAAAAGGAGAGGAAGGAGGAGAAATAAAAAAGTAGAAGAAGGAGAAGAAGAAGAAATAAAAAAGGAGAAGAAGAAGGAGGAGGAGGAGAAATAAAAAGGAGAGTTAGGAAGAGGAGAAATAAAAAAGGAGAAATAAAAAAGAAGGAGGAGAAGGAGGAAGAGGAATTAAAAAAGGAGAAGGAGGAGGAGAAATAAAAAGTAGAAGGGAGGAGAAATAAAAAAGGAGAAGGGGAAGGAGAATTAAAAGGAGAAGAAGGGGACGGAGAATTAAAAGGAGAAGAAGGGGAAGGAAAATTAAAAGGAGAAGAAGGGGAAGGAGAATTAAAAGGAGAAGAAGGGGAGGGAGAATTAAAATGAGAAGGAGCTTAAATAAAAAGGAGGAGAAGGAGAAATAAAAAGAGAAGGAGAAATTAAAAAAGGAGAAATTAAAAAAGGAGAAGAAGAAGGAGAAGGAGGAGAAATTAAAAAAAAGGAGAAGGAGAAGGAGGAGAAATAAAAAAGGAGAAGGAGGAGAAAGAAAAAGGAGAAGGATGAGGAGAAATAAAAAGGAGGAGAAATAAAAAAGGAGAAGGAGAAATAAAAAATGAGAAGAAGGAGAAATAAAAAAGGAGAAGAAGGAGTAGAAATAACAGGAGTTGGAAGGAGGAGAAATAAAAGGAAAAAAGGAGGAGAAATAAAAAAGAAGAAATAAAAAAGGAGGAGAAATAAAAAAGGAGGGAGGAAGAAGGAGGAAGGAGGGAGGTGGGAGGAGAGAGAGACACCAAAAATACAAACAGATAAAAATGTATAATTACAATTCTTTTACATATTATATATAAATTATATTTCAAATCAATCAAATCCACTTGCCTTCAATATAAATTATTAAAAAGAAGGAAAGAAAGAAAAAAAGAATAGAGAGAAGAGACTAAAGAGGAGAGGTAACAGAGAGAAGACAATAGATAGAAGAGAATCTTTTTCTCTCTCTCTTTCCCTTTCTTCTCTCTCTCTCTCCCAGAATGCACCCTTCACAGTGAAATCAGCCTAAATATTAGTGCCGTGCTGACATGCATTACATTTAGAGTATTTCAGCTATCTCTCAGTCTTCGAAATCTGTCCCGCTAATATATTTCTCTCAGGTAGTTTGAAAATAATGGTAGTTTTTTTTTCCACTTCAGCGAAACTTTTTCTGAGAGACATTATATCAACTTTGTATGTCAAAATTTATCTCCTCTCATTTTTCACATCATTGTGGATTGTTTCTGTCTTATCTTTATTTATTTTCCCATCGTGTATCTTGTTTAATTACATAAAAAACAGAAAAACACTCCAAAATATGTAGCTACCGCTATGCCTTTAAATAAAACAAATAAAATAATGGTAGTTTGAAAATAATTCAACTATCTCTTAAATAATGTAGAACAGTTAAGAAGCTATAGTAATGCAACTAATCTCACAACCAATGGGGTTCTTTTGTGCTTAAAGCTATATTATTTCGGAAATTAAACTATCTTACATTAAGTGTAATTTGTTTTTCATCTAGATTTCCAATCTTGTAATGCAACGATAACTTAACCAACCTGTTCTAAATTTAGGGTATCTCAGCTATATTCGAATAAACTATTTTGCTTCAAACTTATCTTCCTGCATGCAAACATCTAATGTAAACTTTTTCAAATAAGTTCAATGCTTGTTTAAAAGGAATTGTAATTATCTACAAAAAACAAAAACAAATTACTAACCAACTCACGGCTATGCTGACATTGTGCTCTCTTTGGCGATATACACCAATTATTAAACCATATGATCTCATTGCTGTTTCGACATTCTGTCTTAATTAGGGATTTGCAATGGTCTCGAACAAAATATAAATGTGTATACTGCTTTTCCAACACCCAGCTATATTTTGTGTATTGCAACTTTATCTCGACCAATACTGTCTCAATGTTATCCTGATATATTGCTATATTTATCATCTCACTGCTATACTAACACACTCCTGTAGAATTAGGTTGTGCTAACATCTCTAAACCGATGTGAACCCACTATCCTAACAATCCGTTGCAATCTGATATGCTTAAGATAATGATAATAAAGAAAAAGATAAAGATAAAAATAAAGATACAAGATAAAGATTTAATATCTTTAAGATAAAGATAATTTTACATCTACCACTATCATATCTTAATGTAAACCATCTCATACCCTTAACATTTAGGATGTAAAACAAACTGTCAACAATGTAAACCGACTTCAAAGTTATTCTGACCTTTTTTGCTATATTTAGGGTAATTCAATAATAACTCAACCATGTAAACCCTCTCACTGCTAACCTGACACTTTACAAATATTTAGAATAATGCAAGGCTTTAGCGTTGAATTGAGCAAAAATTTTGTTTATATAGCGGCTATATATTTTTTTCTCATCATTAAAGGAAACAAAGTCTTTAACTTTTGGGTTATGCTGCCGATTGGACACTGACTAAAAAAAAAAAAAAAATGTAGGCCAAGATAACCCCAACTACTGTCGTCATGGATGATCAGTATTTGTCTCGCGCACTGGTATTCTAACATTCTATTTCCTGTATTCCACTAAAAGATTGTCTCACTTGTATCTAATTAATTAATGCATCTATGTCTCAAACTATCTAAACTATCCCAATGCTGTCAAGGTATAATGCAAACATTTCTCAATCGTTGTAAATTGTATTTCAGCTAGATTGATCCTCTACTATATTTAGGATAAACAATCTCTAAACAAATGAGTCTGTCTCAGGAGTATTATATATATATTGGTGTCAGTGAAAGATATAGTGACCCACTTTTGGTTTCAGGGAAAAATAATTAGTGTATAACAAAAAGAAGAAATACTGCGCTAATAGCTAACAAAAATAAAAAAGCTGCAGCTCAATTTTGCATGTGTGCAAACACAGTACATAAGAAAGGAAAAGGAAAGCTGCAAAAAATATTACACAAACATATTGTGACAGTCTGAGTGCCGTTTGATATGGTGGCAAGTCCCCACATAAAAGGGGATACCATCAAATAAGTCCCATAAAGAAAGAACGTTCTGTGAAGTAAATCTTGATAAGCGATCCTTTTTGTGCAAAGAAAAAAGATGGATAAAAAAAACTAGTGACAGTGAACCTCCACCTTAAAAAATGCACGCTTACCAAAAGGCAAGCAATAGCAAGCCTGTGAATTGGGATCAATAACCTGACATCAGACCAGCGCCAGCAGTGGTTCACTTGATGGTAATAAGGATATGCCAGAGGATTGGGACAAAAAAGAGAAACTCTCCATAGTGTAAATCCGCATGTATCATTTATTATAAAAAGGAAGTATTGCACTTACATCAAACAAGAGTAAAACAAACTTGTAGGACAATGCCGGCCGGCTCGCAGACACCCGTCCACCAGTACACAATACACCGCAATGACATCAGCACGCCTACTACCCGACGTACGTTTCGTCAAAGATTGACTTAGTCATGGGGAGCGGGCGACGTGCTGACTCATCGCTATAAATAGACAACCAAGCCTCGCTGTGAATCTTGAGCGGCTAAGCTGAATTGCCCGATTCGAGAATAGGAAAGCATATAATTGTAGTGATGTCTAAATGATGGCAAATAATAAAAAGATTTATTAAAGTACAATACAATACCTTTGGGAAATTGTGGTGGGGCTATTGTTATAGTTCACCTGTCCCTATTGTTTATAGTCCTTAACGATTATTGGCCTAGAGATTGGTGTGTTTTTGACCAATGTTGGTTGGAAGGTCAACTCCGACTACCTTTGGTCATTTCTCACATGAATCTCCATGAACACCATTATAGATCTTTCACTCTTATTTTTAAACACTATATAATTTAACATTTTCATTACTTTTTATTTCAGATTGTTCCAGTATATATATTTTTTAGTTTTAACTTTTTTTAATTAAATTTATTTTATTGGTCCTTGTAATCTCCGCTGACAGATCACACTTATATAGTGTGTTCTTTTCTTTTGTGTGTTGCTAATGTGAATACACTTGCGCCACTAGAGGTCAGTGTTGGACTGTTTCGTTTTTTATACACGACATGTGTTTCAGATTCATATGGAGTGTTTCATGTTTTTTATATATATATAAACAAGTGATAGGTGGAAGGTCCTGATAGATATGGCACCTCATCCCTGAGAAGTGATAGATTAGAAAGCAGGGAAAATGGGATTATTGTGGTGCCATAAACAAATTAGAACACACTTAATATAAAATCATATTTTTAATAATGTAGAAAGCTAAAAAGTATATATAGTTTGTACATTATACATCATATACAAAAAAAAAAAAAAAAAACATTTTTTTGTTTTTGTTTTTTGTATATGATGTATATGTACGAACTATATATACTTTTTAGCTTTCTGTCATGGTTATGCAATAGAGCTTGTCGATCAGCATACCTGTCTCCACGTGTTCTTCTCTAGAGACCAGCTGACCCTCACCTGACTGCTTTTGTAACCTCTCCTCTAAACATGGCCCCACCCCAGGCCCTATCAGGGAACCCTATATTAACCTGTGCACTGCAAGCCAGCAGTGCTGATCAACCATTGTGTGTTAGCCTCTGTGTGTACTTGCTGTGTTTCCTACATCTGATTCCTGTTACCGACTTTGGCCTGTTCTTAACTATTCCTGTCTGCTCGTGACCCTGACCTTTGGCGTGTTCCCGACCATCCCCGTTTGCCTGTGACCCTGAACCTTGGCGTGTACTCTGTTATCCTTGTCTGCTTGTGGCCCCAACCTTGGCTTGTCCCTTACTTTCCTTGTTGTTCCAGCCTGCTGCCTCCTTCCTCTTCTCCTGTAGTTTACCGTGAGCGTGAGCTGTGAGACCCTGGGGGCCGCGACCTGGAGCCAGACTGCAGCACAGTCCATCCTTACCATTAAAGGCTCTGGTGAACACCTGCTGGCTCTTAGACTCCGCGCCCTGGGGAATCTATGCTCTAGCTCCCAGTGGGATCTGTGTCAGTGATCCAGTAGACCTGCTTCCTGGACCTCCCAGGGTTCAGTCTGCAGCAGTCAGCTGTAGGGTTCACTACCTTGCGGTGCACTCCTGATCCCAACGGTGTGCATCTGTCACCCAGCCTCTAGGTGACCTGACACTTTCTACATTAATAAAAATATGATTTTATATTAATTGTGTTTTAATTTGTTTATGGCACTGCGATAATCCCATTTTCCCTGCTTTCTAATCTATCATTTTATATATATATATATATATATATATATATATATATATATATTTTATAGATATATTTTTTTGTCCTCTCATTTTCCAATTTTTATCAATTGTACTTTAATAAATCTTTTTATTATTTGCCATCATTTAGATATCAATACAATTATATGCTTTCCTATTATAGAATCAGGCAATTCAGCTTAGCCGCTCAAGATTCACAGCGGGGTTTGGTTGTCTATTTATAGCGATGATTCAGCGCGTCGCCCGTTCCCCATGACTAAGTCAATCTTTGACGAAACGTACGTTGGGTGGTAGGCGTGCTGACATCATCGCGGTGTATTGTGTACTGGTGGACGGGTGTCTGCGAGCCGGCCGGCATTCTCCTACGAGTTTGTTTTACTCGTTTGATATAAGTGCAATTCTTCCTTTTTATAATAAATGATACACGCGGATTTACATTATGGAGAGTTTCTCTTTTTGTCCCTATAATGCGGATCGTTGGTGCATTCTGTGAGTCCCAATCCTCTGGCATATCCTTATTACCATCAAGTGAACCACTGCTGGCGCTGGTCTGATGTCAGGTTATTGATCCCAATTCACAGGCTTGCTATTGCTTGCCTTTTGGTAAGCGTGCATTTTTTAAGGTGGAGGTTTACTGTCACTAGTTTTTTTTATCCATCTTTTTTCTTTGCACAAAAAGGATCGCTTATCAAGATTTAATTCACAGAACATTATTTCTTTATGGGACTTTTTTGATGGTATCCCCCTTTATTTGGGGACTTGCCACCATATCACACGGCACTCAGACTGTCACAATAGGTTTGTTTAATTAATATTATTTTGCAGCGCTGTTTTCCTTTTCCTTTCTATTGAAAATAATTAGTGACCCAGCATTTCATTTCAGTGTCATTGGCTGGAATAGCTGTTTGGCAGGAGGAGTGCCCAGTCTTAAATCCCAGTGGAAGGAATAGTAATCCATTAATGGTGTTGTCAGTGAAAGGAATAGAGATCCATCATTGGAGTATGTTTGAGGATTAGTGAGCCAGCATTTAGTGGAAAGAACAGTGACCCATCCTTGGTGTCAGTGGAAATGTCTCTATTGTTGGTGTCAGTGGAAAGAACAGTGAGCCAGCATTGGCGTCAGTGGAATGACTAGTCAGCTTTCTCCCTCTCTCAATTTTGTTGTCAAAATGTATTCATATGCAATTTATAATTAAAAAAAAAAAAAAAATGTAATTATTTTCATTCCATGGATTGAAGAGACAGGTGGATTTGATTTTTTCAAAACCATGCAAGAAAATATGATATATTTTATGATATATTGTATGATATATCATCCCTCTGCTATCAAATTTCTCTCTATTTTAATTATTGTTTTACATAATATTACATTAACTGCTTTAAAATGTTTAATTTTCTCTTTTAATTTATTATAGGATTACAAACACACAGGATCTGTCATTGGACTTCATTTGGCATTTTTCTAGTTTATATTTATTAGCTATTTAATTTGTGTGAATGGATTATTATCTCTCTCTCGCTCCCCTTAAGGGCGGATCTCAGAATGTTCACTACCCTGTGGACTCGAACCGTGGGAGACACTTCTCTAACAGAGGTCACCCAGGAGATTCTAATCGAGGTAGACAGACATTCTTCCAATAACAGGGGTAGGGGACATAATGCCAGGGGTAAAAACAAGCAGTGTGGTAAAGCGAGAGAGCTGTACTATGGTGACCAACCAGGTGGACCACCAAGATCATGGTACAATGAGAGATCCGGACATGGGAGAGATATCCATGCCTATAGCACTCCTATACATACTAATAATCGTTACGCTATGCTTCAGGACGAGGGCCCTTATGAAGCATATTACGATCTACCCTGTTATAACAATAGGGAAGAGGATGACTACATAAGGACACCGTACAATTACAATTATACTGGCCCTTCTCAATCTTCAGGTTTTCACAAACCCATTCACAACCCCCCGAAGTCCAAAACCAAAAGAGGATGTAGAGGGGGTGGCACCTCCAGTAGAAGAAAAAGAAAAAAGCACACACTAGGCGCAGGTGTTTTTAATTTGAGCAAAACAGCCCTTACAGATAAAGGAGAAATACATCCTAGATAAAGGACTTAAATTTGTTCCCCCTAGGAAGTTAAACAAATTTTCAACTTTCATTGACGTACACAAATACGTCCGGAAGTTCAATATACAGAGCTACTTTATGACTGTCCCTTTGGTTAATTGTAGAGGTGGGGGACAGAGTGGTGATTTACACTCTGGTCTCTCAAACCCATCCCTCTTCAATCTCCCGAGTAACACATCCCATTCAATGTTTTTAAAAAAGTTTAGTACTTCACGATCTGGATAAATTACCAGACTACATCAGGATCTGGCAATCGCAGCAGGAATAAAATCCCTATGCGATAGAAAAGACCTTATTATCCTCCCCGCTGACAAGGGGCCGCCTTGTGGTTTTAGATAAGGACGACTACATTACGGAAATGAAAAAATTATTAGACGATCATACCACATATAAAGTCCTTCCTAAGGACCCCACTGCAGAATATAAACAAGCTCTTACAACAATAGTGGATGGTGGTTTCTCCTTTAATATTCTTAAGAAAGAGAGAGAATTTCTTGTCCCTTTGGCCCCCAGACAACGCTGTATCCTGGCCTAGGCCGACAAGGCCCAGGCCTAAGGCAGCACTTTGCAGGGGGGCAGCACGCAAAGAGTCCCCGCCAGCTTGCACTACACTGTAATGCCCCGTACACATGGTCGGACATTCAGACAACAAAATCCTAGGATTTTTTCCGACGGACGTTGGCTCAAACTTGTCTTGCATACACACGGTCACACAAAGTTGTCGGAAAATCCGATCATTCTGCACGCGGTGACGTAAAACACGTATGTCGGGACTATAAATGGGGCAGTAGCCAATAGCTTTCAGCTCTTTATTTATTCTGAGCATGCGTGGCACTTTGTGCGTCGGATGTGTACACGCGATCGGAAATTCCGATAACGGATTTTGTTGTCGGAACATTTTATAGCCTGCTCTCAAACTTTGTGTGTGGGAAAATCCGATGGAAAATGTGTGATGGAGCCTACACACGGTCGGAATTTCCGACAACAAGGTCCTATCACACATTTTCTGTCGGAAAATCCGACCGTGTGTACGGGGCATAAGTGTAGTGTCAGTCTTATGGGTGGACTGGGCTGAGAGGCAAATTGGTCTAGCGCCCCCTTAAAGTGGCCGCACTGCTTCTGCAACTGTGGGGGGATCCATTGCTCCCCCCAGGCCCTCAGAACTAGTGTCCCCATTCGAAAATTTCAGGGTGGGTCTTAAACAGCAAGGGGTGTGGCCTTGACAGGAAAGGGTGGGTCACATTTAAATTAGGGGGTGCACGAGTTTAGTGAGGCCTAGGGCAGCACAAAACCTAAATACACTACTGCCCACGGATACCCATCATCTACTACCTTCCGAAAGTACATAAGAACCCGACCAAACCTCCCCGTCACCCGATTGTGAGCGGGATAGACTATTACTGCAAGGATCGGAAGATACATAGATTTTTATCTTCATCCACTAGTTAAGCAGGTACCTACATATCTTAAGGACACCAGGGATACCATTAACCTGTTGGAGAGAGTCGAATATCTGGGGGGGGCGACATCTTGGGCTCGCTGGACAGGTAAGTGCCCTTATTAAAAGTCAGCAGTTACATTGTAGATTGGGATATCAACGGCTTCATCAACTGGGCGTGAGTGGCACCTTCTCTCTGGTTTTGGTCCATCTGCGATGCATCCCTATTCATTTGATAAATTTAGGGGGTTTTTGCTCTGTTTACTCTGAATATACAGATTTGCATCCCTTTTTCAAATTTCCAGTAGGCATGATCCCCATTTTTATATTCATATAATTTTTTTGTGATTTTTTTCTGATATATATTATCGCATGGAACGGCCATTACTTTGTTTATACGCAGACATCCAGTTTTGGGCGGTACTGTCCATGGCTTTTTCCATATGTGACATTTACCTTATGTGTCTGTGATGGAATGATTAGTTCCTTCTGGTGGACGTTGTGAGTGACTTTGCACCCGTTATGGGAGTATAGGCATGTTGGATGCATTCCCCGTGTTGGTCTATTTATTCCCCACATGATGGCGCTGTGGCGTGACCACGCACCTCTGAGGATATGTTTACGTATTAATCGTTCATCCATTTGGTTACACCAGGGGAGTGCCGCTAATCTATGCTCATCTTTGAGGAGTTATTTTGGAGATGGTTTAGCATTTTAAAGTATGTTCCGGCATTTGTCTAGTCACGCGTCTTGACTTGGTAGGTTTCCTCCTCCCCACAACATCATCGCTTTACCAGGTTGGTGAAGCGGGATGTTGGTTGGGGGTGGTGAGATGGTTGGATGGCCCTGAAGTGATTGGCAGAGCCCGTGATGCGTACTTCCGGCGGAGATCATGCTTAGATCACTTCCTGTATCAATTGCAAGGCTTGGGACGCCTTACCTCCAGCGGAAGTGTTGCCTTGATCACTTTCCTATGCTTCATTATGAGGCTTGGGATGCAAACAGCTTGTTTTCTCTGTTTGTGCAGTGCTCCTGCCTGACTGTATGGGTCACCAACCTTCCAATCTAATGGTATTTTAATCCTTTGGGGAACGAATATCCTTTTAAAGCTTTTTTTAAATGTTGAATTAGGGAGGTTTGATACACATGTTGTCGAACCCACTTCCGGTTCTGCCATTATGGGGGGGGGACTTTTGCAATGATGTAATTGGTGTATAGTTTATATATTTAGTAGCAGTATGGGGAGGTCAGGATATGCCCCAGTTGAAGACTGAGTCGAAACGCGTCGGTCCAGAACCTCCTGCTTCCCATATTGCTTTTATGATCACTTTTATTTTCGTTTCAATGTTTTTATTGAAATTTTCACAAAAGAAAAGGAATACAATCTTGAGAACAAGAATGAGTACAGTATAAAAATTATACAAAATCCAGAGTTTTTCAAACAGTGTGTGGATATCCCAAAAGTGTACCGTATTGCAAATACATGTGTTTACTATCCATAATAATTGAGCTATCCTTGTCCGTATGAGGTATCCTCAATTCTCATTTAGAATTTCAGACGTAGTCTAAGGCTAATACTATGTATCTGCTATATACAGTTAGAGCCTCTAAGTTTTATAATTCAAGGTCAATCTTCTGCTTATAAAACACACACACACAGATATACATACATACACACATTATAATATATATATATATAAAACTCTATCTCATTGACCACTATGATTAAGAGGAAGTGGATAGCTATATAGTGAGGATACCACATCGCTCCCTGAGATCAGAATATATTCTTCAGAGGTACTCACTGTTTAGGGATTTCAGGGAACAAATCGGACGACTCTCATAACTATGGTAAAGACCAAGAGAGAATAAAAACATAAAAAAAAAAAAAAAAAAAGAAGGAGAAAAAGAGGAAAGAATGAAGGAAAAGTATGAAAGTAGAAAAGTAGAAAGTGAACCCGCACCTGTGCTCCAATTCCCACCATTCAGAGACTGCTCTAATTGGGCAGAGATCTGGAATCTCCCATCAAAAATTCAACCCATGGGTCCCAAACATCTTCATTTTATCTTGTAGTACCGCTGTCATGCGTTCATTAAGCATAATCCAGGAAAGTTTGTGCTTAAGTTGTGCAAATGGCAAGGCTGCCGTTTTCCAGGATTTTGCGATAATGATTTTTGCTGATATAAATATGAATGTTATGAGACATCTATGGGGTTTTGACACCATCTCCACCTTACTGCCCAGCAGTGCCTGTCTCAGGGATTTCACTAGATTTACCTGGGTGAGGGTTTAGATAAAATTGTACACCCTAATCCAGTAACGTTTTACCTTAGGGCACTGCCACAGCACAGGTTACATGGTTCCCTCCTGTCCGCATATAACCACAAAGATGGCGTGCGTTCCACCCTATAGGCATTACAGTGCTCCTCTAAGGTAAGGCAAGGCATCCTCTTAGCCCAACGATCATCTGCAGCGTGCGGTATATCTGTAGAGATATATCTGTAGAGAGGACAGGACTCGCCCCCTCAGATGGCTGATCTGATGTGGTTTTGCTGGGTCTATTCAGATGTTAGTGTGGGTATCCTGGCTAGTGCTGGCTGTTCTGTGTTGTTTCCTGGTGCCTTCTGTGTGCAGGCCGTTGTGCGCCATTCTTTTTTTTTTCAAATAACAATTTTTATTGAACATAAAGATATATACATACATAGGGCAGTAGTGTCGCGTATAACTAAGTGCAACTGGTGGATAATCTATCAGGTAATCAATATATTTCAGAATATAATCATCCAAGTACAGTAGCAGTAGAACACATTCCGTATCCTCTAAATCTGTCAACCAGCAGATATTGTTGTTGATCTGAATATAATCTAGCATTATACAAAAGGAAAGAAGATAGAGAAGAAAAGAGGGATAAGAAGGGAGAGGGGGAAGGGGGAGGGGGCTTAGCCTAGGGTGGGTCCTCCCACCTGTGCCAATCCTCCCAGACCTTATCATGTGTCTCCAATCTATTTTGTAGTCTGGCTGTCATTTTCTCCATTAGCTCTATGTCTTTTATTCTGGTATAGAGGTCTGTTTGAGTAGGTGGAATCTGTCTTTTCCAGTAGAGGGCCACCAGACATATCGCTGCTGTAGGAACATGGCCAAGCAATTTCCTGGAGTGTCGAGATATAGGTAATCCGGACATTCCAAGAAGAAATAGTTTCGGGGTTCTAGGAACCTGCACACCCAACAGGCAATTTAGCAATAATTGCGTTTCCGTCCAGAAAGGAACTATTTTGGGACATGACCAATAGATGTGATATAAGGTCCCTCTGTCTTTCAGGCACCGCCAACATCTGTCCGAGCTAGTGGGGTAGATGGCATGAAGAACGTCAGGTGTCATATACCATAAGAAAAGAATTTTATAGGCGTTCTCTTTGTACAGTGTACAGAGTGAACTCTTAGCTGCTTGAGACCAGATCGTCTTCCATGTAGGTTCTGGAATTTCCTCGCCCAAAAACCTCTCCCAGCGGAGCATGTATGCGTGTTTACCCTGGTCAGTAATGTTGTAAGAATTTGGTATCTGGTAGATATCGGAAATTAGTCCGCGTCTAGCCGAAGCCTCCAATATCAGGCCCTCGAAAGTAGTTGGGGCCGAAAATTGTAAGTTCGGGGCAAATGATTGAGCATAGTGCCTAATCTGCAAGTATCCATAGAACACTTGCTGTGGTAGATCAAATTTTTTCTGGAGGTCTGTGAAGGAAAGCAGTCTACGCGTGCATGGATGCACCAAATGACCAAAGTGGAACAGATCTCTTGTCGCCCATGGAGAAGACATCTGGTGTGTAAGACCTGCAGGCAATCTGGGGTTGTAGAGGAATGACGTGAGAAATGAGCTTTCTGAGCATAGTTTGTAAAGCCGTGATAGTTTACGCCAGAGTGAACTGAGATGGAGCATGGGGCCCAAGAGCTTAGAGGAATCTACCTTCACCATCGCATTCCATAGCATGCTATTTGGATGGACTGGTGCCATCCATAGTTTTTCAATTTCTGTCCACCTATTATAAGAACGTTGGGTGAACCAGGAGGCCAGGGCACGCAGTTGGGTGGTTTGATAGTATTTAGTTAGGTCAGGGAAGGACAACCCGCCGTCTGATCACGCCGCCGTCATGACCGATTTTGGTATTCTATGCCTTTTGTAATTCCAGACAAAGCGTATCAGATCTGCCTGGAGTTTCCTCAATTCAGCCTGTGGTATTGGGATTGGAAGTGTTTGGAAAAGATAAAGCAGCTTTGGTAAGATAGCCATTTTAACAGAAGCTATCCTCCCCAATAGGGAGATATGATGAGCCTTCCATTTTTGAAGGAGGTCCCTTATGGTTTTGAAAAGAGGGGGGTAATTAGCTCGGTATAAAGTGGAGTAAGAAGGAGTTATCTGAACTCCCAGATATTTCAGGGATGATGTTTTCCAGTGATAGGGGAAACATTGTTGCAAGTGTTGGGTCTCCTGTGTTGGGATATTAATGGGTAGAGCTTCTTAGTTGGCTGCATTTATCTTGTAACCCGAAAGAGATCTATATAGGTCGAGTTCAGCGTGCAAGTTGGGAAGTGAAATCCTAGGCTGGGTCAAGGTGAGTATGATATCGTCGGCAAACAGTGCCAACTTAAATTCCCTATTTCTCAACGAGACCCCGTGTATGTTCGGATTTTTTCGAATGGATGCCGCCAGAGGCTCGACACACAACGCAAATAATAGCGGTGAGAGCGGGCACCCCTGGCGGGTCCCATTCGCGATCGGAAAAGCCTGCGAGAGGGCAAAGGGAGTTTTTACCTGGGATGAGGGATTGGTGTACAGATGTCTAATGTCTAATGGCTTGCAAAAATGGACCCCGGAATCCAATGCAGTTCAACGTAGCGAACAGGAAGGACCAGCCAAGGCGGTCAAAAGCTTTTTCTGCATCCAAACCGAGAACTAATGTCTCTAGCTTATTCCTGTTCGCCACATCTATCAGGTCAATAATTCGTCTCGTGTTATCCCCTGCCTGACGCAGGGGGACAAATCCCACCTGATCCTTGTGTATTAGAGAGGGAAGTATCAGGTTCAATCGCATCGAAAGGAGTTTAGTGAAGATTTTTAAATCAGAGTTTAGAAGTGCGATTGGCCTATAACTGGCACATACTGAAGGATCTTTGTCAGGTTTGGGGATTAACGTGAGGAACGACCTCTGCATGTCCACGGGAATGGTGGTTTTCTGAAAGAAGACATTAAACATCTTGCACATATGGGGCAGGAGAATCGGGAGAAATGCCTTGAAGTACTCATAAGGGAGACCATCTGGTCCAGGGGATTTGTGTGAGGGCAGGATTTTAATAGTGGCCATTAGTTCTAGTGATTGGAGCGTTAAGTGACATTAGGTCCGTCCCCTGGATTTTGGGAAGTCCACTGTCCTCCAAATATTGTCGCATACGATCTTTCAAATTGGGAGGAAGCGGATCCTGGGGGATTTCAGGATTATTATATAGGGTTGTGTAGAATTCCCCGAAGGCCCGAGCTATGTCTTGGGGGTGTGATAAAAGTGCCCCCTTCTTATCTTTAATTTGGTGAGGGGTGAACATGTGAGAGCGTTCGGTTAATTTACGTGCCAGAAGGGTATGGGCTTTGTTGCCTTCATCATAATATGTTTGTTTTAGCCGGAGCAGTGCCTTCTCCCCCCATCCCAGCGCTAAGTCTCGGAGAGTGTTTCTGAGCCAAATCACTTTTTTAAGGAGAGGTAGGGATGGCGAGGCTTGCAGTCGGAGTTCTAGAGCCTTAAGATCTCTCTCGGCTTGAATTTTAGATGCCGTCGCATTTTTCTTCATAGCCGAAGAGATCGCGATGCACCGTCCCCTGAGGACTGCCTTGTGGGCCTCCCAGATAGTAGGGAGGGAGACTTCGGGGGTAGGGTATTGTTTTCTAAAAAGTAATTCTGTAAAGTTTTCTCTAGTTCCAGTCTAGATGGGGCATGTTGGAGGAGGAAGTTGTTTAGCTGCCAATTACTGGGTTTGCGAGTAGGGGTGCCTATTTCTATTGATATAATAACGGGGGCATAGTCGGACCAGGATATGGGTAGAATCTGAGCTGTTTTGGTAGCGCGTAGAGTGGCATTGTTAACGAAAAAATAGTCTAGGCGGGAATGCATACGGTGAGGGGCAGAAAAGAAAGTGTATTGTCTATCACCCGGGTGTAAAGCCATCAAATAGGGCATGACCTCTGGTTAGTTGGCGGAATAATTTAGAGTCACGGAGAGCTCGGGTCTGAGGGGCTGTGGGATTGATCACGTGGCGGTCAAGACCCACCGAGTGAACCAAGTTAAAATCTCCACCAGTGATCAGATATTCATTGGGTAACCTGAACAGGCGTGCAAAGACTCTAGTTAGAAAGTGTATCTGATGAGTGTTGGGAGCGTAAATATTACAGATAGTTACCACCTCCGTTTGCCACTGTCCCCTTAAAATTATATAGTGCCCCCTCGGATCAATTAAGGACTCTGAGCATTTGAAAGGAGAGCCTCTTTTAAATAGGATGGCCACACCTGCACGTTGGCGGGAACTAAATGCCTGATAAACCTGGGGGTACTGTTTAGATGCGAAGGTGAAAGCGTCCCCCCTGTTAAAATGTGTTTCATGCAACATAGCTACATCTGCCCCAGATCGCCTGAGCTCCCCCAACGCAAGATATCTTTTTTTGTTTGAATTCAAACCATGGACATTAAATGACATGAGCTTAGCCATGGTCATTAGTGTATGTGTGCACACGATTACTTAGCTTATCCAGCCGTGGGTTTTCTACGACATCCAGGAAGCGAGGATATCCGGGCATGAGGTGTGACCAGGTGACCGTCCCAGACCAGCGGCGAGCCAGGAAGGAGGGAGGGGTGGGGATGAGAGAGAGAAAGAAGAGTGAGGAGAGGAAAAACAGAAAAAGAGAAAGGAGAGAATTGGTTATTAACATTTCAATTAGAAATAAACATTTTGTTGCTGTCCTGGGCAGTAAGTACCACCCAGACTCCAGTAAGTTCCAATAAGTCCCCCCGGCCAGAGCCCCCAACAAGGGCCCAGTCTGGGGGGGCATAGTGAACCACTCAAGACAAAATCAACTGTGTTTAAGTTCTTAAACCAAGGTAACAATGGGGAACTCTAGTGAGGTGAACCTCTAGGGGGACTAGTGATCCGAAGAACCACTACTGACAAGTCTCCAAAAG
Source organism: Aquarana catesbeiana (assembly GCA_037953035.1). Lineage (NCBI taxonomy): Eukaryota > Metazoa > Chordata > Amphibia > Anura > Ranidae > Aquarana > Aquarana catesbeiana. The sequence continues at coordinate 106,335 of JBBHAA010003449.1, read as the reverse complement.
AAGGTGCCCAATAATGAAAACTAAGTAATAGGCGGGGGGGCCTGGGGGGGAATACATGTAACTGTGATGAGAGGGGCAGGAGTTGGGAGCAAGGCCGTCATCCTTTTTTAGGTTTAGGTTTTGTAGAGCCTCTGGGAGAGTCCTGGTCCCTAGGACGTTTAGTTGGTGGGATCTTCTGCCAAACCACAGGGGGTGGTGTTAGTGAGTCCACCAAGTCCCATTCAGGCAGACGAGGGATGGGGATCTCCAAAGTGTCACAAAAGTTATCCAGGTCTTCGGGAAAGCGCAGTACTGCTGATTTTCCTTGCCGACGAGCAGTGAGGCTGAAGGGGAATCCCCATCGGTATGTTATGCCGTTTTTTTGAAGCAAAATGAGCAGAGGTTGGAGCAGTCTGCGTTTCTGCAAAGTGATCCAGGAAAGGTCTGGAAATAGCTGGACTTGCGTGTTTTCAAAGAGCACCTTCTTTGTGGTGCGGGCTTTACGCATAATGTCCTCCTTCAGGGTGAAGGAGTGGACCCTGCATATAACATCTCGGGGTCTGGAGATGGGCCCTTTGGGATGCAGGGCGCGGTGAGCACGGTCCATTTAAATGGGTTTGTAGTTGCAGGGTTTTGTGGAGGTCTTCAGGACCTTCTGACTCAGGTAGACCCCTGACTCGAATGTTATTTCTGCGCCCCCGATTGTCCAAATCTTCGATATGGAGTTGCATGTTCCGAAGCATTATGTGATGATCGGCCCCCTGCACTTGAGTGCGATGTACCGCCAGTTTGGTCTCTTGAATTTCCTCCTCCGCCATCTCCACCCTCTCAGATAGATGTTTAAGGTTGGCATGTATCACTTGGATTTCCACCCGACAGGCGGATTTAACCTCCTCGATGAGAAGTTTAAAGTCCTCCTTGGTAGGGATAGCTTGAAGGCAGTCTTGCCATGAGGTGGGTTGTTGGAAGCGCGGGGTGTAACCCATGCGGTGTTGTGGGCTGTGCGGTGGGGAGGATTCCCTTTGGAGTGTGGGGGGGTGCAGGTTTCTGAGAGTCCCAGAGCTGGGGTTGGGGATCCCTCGTGTCCCCCCATGAAGGCCTCTGTAAATAAGAAGGAGGACCCCCTTCCCGGGCTTCCAGAGGGGTCAGGGTCGGCGAACTTGCCACCTGGGCGTATGATTTTGTCTGGTTTATCCCCTGTTCTGTGGGCCTGGAGGCACTATGACGGGCTTGTCTCTGCTGTTGAGGGGGGTCAAGGGGGGGACCAAACACTGGTTGGGGGGTGCACCCTCCGTATTATGCATCTAGCATATGTCCATGGTCCCATATTCCTTCTGGGTCTGGCAGTGGGGGGAATTCATTAGGCTGCAATGATGGTGTGGGGGATGCCGTTCCTCCTAGGGTTAGGGATGGATCTTACACTGCGTGTAAGAGGCTGCAGTGAGGACTGGTATAGTGTCCTGGGGCATGCATAGATGCTTCCCTTGTGCTGGGAGAGGTGGGGGTGGACTCACCGCTGCTAATCCCCTGCTCGTCTGTCCCTCCGTCTCCTGCTCCAGGTCCGCCGCTCGCTGGGGTAATGGAGGCGATACCAAGCTCCGTTGTTGTGGCTGCCTCGTGGAAGAGGTAGGAGCCGTTGGCGCCATCTTGTCCTGTTCGTCCTCGGACATGGAGGGCGTTTTAAAGTACTCGCGGAGAGTCGCGGTGGAGCCGGATGGCGGCTGGGACGATCCCCTAGGCTTAGAGGATCTGGTTCTCCTGCTGCCTCCCATAAAATGTGGCCAAAAATCCCCTTTTAGGCCTTAGAGCTGTGGGCTAGTGGAGAGCCGAGGGTTCAAGCGTCCATGCAGGGCAACTTCCGGTCACGCCCCCTGTGCGCCATTCTTACACATAGTCTGCTTGTGTATGTGGCCGCATGTGTGGGGCATGCGATTGGGGTCTACCTGGTAGTCTGTGGCCCTTGGTATGTCGCATTGTGCATGGTATGTGGATCTGTCAGTGCGTGAAAACATTATTATTGCTGTTGCTGCTGTGCTTGTGGGCTGATTTGGCTGCAGGGGCTTGTCTTGTTTGGATTGGCTCCTTTGGGTACATGCGTGCACTTATGTGCTGTGCACGGGTGCCTCCCACGCATTCCTGTATGTGGGTGTGTGTATATGTATATGCATATGCAGGTGGGTTTCCAAGGTGCTTAGCGAAGGTCCACCTTTGGACCGCCCACCTGCATGGGAGGGGCACCAGAGTCAGTCTGATTTGTGCCTCTTTGATGAGCACATATATTTAAGTAGCTGTAAGAGATGAACACTGCTAGGCTCTGAAGAAGAAGGAGTAACCTTTGAAACGCGTAAGCCAGCAGCGGTTTGTACGTCCTCTTCATAGGATCTGGAGACTGCTATCAGTGGACAAACTGTCACAAAGTCAAAGACTATTTTAAGCGTGATTTTCATCTACCTTTGTGAATAGTTTTATTATGTGTTCTTTTAAATAAACTCGTTAAAGGATAATGCACAAGGCTGGTGCGCCCTCTTTTTTCTGTTTTCTTGTTGGATTTTTAGATGTCACGCATATTTGTTTATGTTTACAGGTTACCACGATTTCTTTTTAGCTTAACCTCAGCACACATGAGGTGATTTTGTTTTCACCCAATCACAATTGTTTAGCGCTCCACTATTTGTTTGACATTCTTTCCACTGACACTATTGATGGGGCGCCATTCCATTCACTTACACCAATGCTTGCTCACTATTCTTTTCACTGACACCCACAAAAGGATAATACCCCTCACACTGACACCAATAATGGCTCACTATTCTTTCCCCTGACTCCAATGATGGCTCACTATTCCTTCCACTGCAGGCTATTTTTTTCCACTGACACCAACAATATGATATTTCTCCTCCCACTGACACCAATGATGCCTTCCACTGACACCAATGATGGGTCACTATTCCTTCCACTGACACCAATGAAGGGTGTATTTCTCCCACTGACACCAATGCTGGCTCACTATTCCTTCCACTGACACAAATAATGGGTCACCATTCCTCCCACCAACACCATTGTTGGCTCACTATTCTTTCCACTGACACCACTGTTTGGTCACCATCTCTCCCACTAATAGGAAGACAAGGGAACAAAAAAGGAAGCGCCACCTAAGTGCAATAAGTTAAGTAAGATTTTAATGACACAGCAATAAATGCACTTACAGGAAGGTGAATAAAATCAGGCTCATCTGTGCTGTGGGCACAAGGTGCAGTCCAGTAGCTGGTCCATCCTAATCCACAGGGAGGTGATCGTAGGAGACAAGGTGTGCAGTCTTTTCCTGTGGCCACCAGGAAGACAGCCAGGTCCAACGTGGATTGCAGGTGGAACACAGGCGATGACGTCACAGGAAGCAGAACCAGGGGAAGCAACAAGGGAGGAAGTTCTGGAGAGAACAAACAGGCTACGCGCTCAGAGTCTACTGCTCCTTCTTCAGGTCTATGGAGGTACTGCTGGTGAGGAGCTATTTATGTGCCAAGCTGCTTGTGGGACAACAGGTGCCAGCACATCATGATTCCACTGACAGCAACAAAATTCAAAACAAAAGAATTGGGAATAACCACTTCGTGCCCACGCTATAGCCGAAAGACAGCTGCAGCGCGGACGCTACCTGCTGGTTGCCGTCTGTGGACGTCCTGCTGTTTAGTTCCGCGATGCGAGCTCCCGCGGGCATGCATCGGGGAAGTTCTGTGCTGGCCGTGTCCCTTGGACACAGCCAGTCACAGATCACCGTAAATGGCCAATCACAGCGGCCGTTTACAGTGCGATCGGCGGTGCCAACGAGAGATGATCTTATATGTAAACATATGAGATCATCTCCCATCGCTGGCTCTCCATCCTCACACAGAGGACAGCGTGTGAGGAAGGAGAGCTAACCGCTGCAGCGGTGAGTCAGGAAAAAAAAAGGAAAAAAGTCATCAGTGTCATCTGTCCCCATTGTCATCTGTCCCCACTGCCATCCCTCCCCAGTGTCACATATTAGTGCCATCTGTCATCAGTGCCACCTGTCAGTGTCACGTGTCATCAGTGCCACCTATCAGTGCCATCTGTCATCAGTGCCACGTATCAGTGCCATCTGTCATCAGTGCCACGTATCAGTGCCATCTGTCATCAGTGCCACGTATTAGTGCCATCTGTCATCAGTGCCACGTAATAGTGCCATCTGTCATCAGTGCCACGTATTAGTGCCATATGTCATCAGTGCCACGTATCAGTGCCACCTGTCATCAGTGCCACGTCAGTGTCACGTGTCATTGTCCAGGGCCTTCAAAAGTGTAATAGGTAGTCAACAAGTTAGATGTGTAAGTTATGCTCCTTGAACACCTGATGGTGCTCCCTGCATGTTGGGCCTCTGTATGTGGCCAGGCTGTGAAAAAGTCCCACACATGTGGTATCCCCATACTCAGAAGGAGTAGCAGAATGTATTTCGGGGTGTTATTTGTGGTATATACATTCCATGTGAGGGAAATAACCTATTACAATGACAATTTTGTGGGGGAGGGGGAATCTTCATTTTGCAAAGAATTGTTGGAAAAAATGACAACATCAAAAACCTAACCATGCATCTTACTAAATACCTTGGAATGTCTACTTTCAAAAAAGGGGTCATTTAGGGGGTATTTGTACTTTCCTGGCTTGTTCGGGTCGCAAGAAATGAGATAGGCCGTCAGTACATCAAGTGTGATCAATTTTTTATGATTTGCACAATAGCGTGTAGACTCTATAACTTTCACAAAGACCAAATAATATCCACTAATTTGGGTTATTTTTACCAAAGATATGTAGCAGTATAAATTGTGGTCAAAATTTATGAAGAAAAATTAATAATTTGCTAAATTTTATCACAAAAACTAATAAAAATTTGGGTTTTTTTCAAAATTTTCGGACTTTTTTCATTTATAGCGCAAAAAATAAAAAACCAAGGAGGTGATCAAATACCACCAAAAGAAAGCTCTATTTGTATGAAAGAAAGGACAAAAAATTCATTTGGGTACAGTATTACATGACTGAGTAATTGTCAAAGTGTGAGAGCACCGAAAGCTGAAAATTGGTCTGGGCAGGAGGGGGGTTTAAGTGCCCAGTAGGCAAGTGGTTAAGGTTGATATATAACTAAAGGATGTAATCTATTACAGAAGTATCATAATATTAAAATTAAAAGAGTATTGGATTATGTGTTTATGACACGATCTGACCAACGAGGGAGCAGGGGGCGGGGCCAAAAACGGGACCAAGGGATGTTAAAAGAGAGGTTAAGGCTTGAAACACAATGTGTCGATGGAGCTGGTTCGAGGGTGGTGGTAGCTTTAGATACTGCTAAAGCATTTGATTCAGTGGAGTACTTGTGGAAATGTTTAGAATGCTACGGATTTGGACCCAGAACTATTAAATGGATTAAATTACTGTATCAAGACCCACAGGCCAGGGTGGTGGCAAATGGGTGGCCCTCTCCTGCGTTCAGCCTGACTCGTGGCACGAGACAGGGCTGCCCTCTGTCCCCATTACTATATGCACTGGCAGCAGAGCCCCTTGCAATCTCAAAACAGGAGAACCCAGAGAGATTAGAGGCCTTGGCGTGGGGGACCTGATCAAAAAGATCAGCATGTACGCCGACGACACTCTGTTATACTTGGCTGACTCGGGTCCCTCGCTTCAGACCCCATTAAACACAATAGAACAATTTGGTACATTCTCTGGGCTTAAATTTAACTGGGAGAAATCGAAAATCCTACCCTTAGACAGCTTTCCACAACCTGAGGCCCAAGCACACCTTCCTCTACAAAGAGTGTCCCTCATTAAAAACCTAGGTATGCTTGTAACTAGAACCCCAGCAGAATACATTTGCCTCAATGTGGAACCTCTATTTACTCTGATCAAAGCTAAAAAAACGCAGACATGGGCCTGCCTGACACTTGGTGTTTGGGGGCGCATTAACTTAATAAAAACGGTGCTACTACCCAAGATATTATATGTCATCTGGCACGTCCCAATATATCTGCCCTTGAAGCACTTTAAGATCATGGAGACTCTCCTTAAAACATTTGTTTGGGGACCCTCCAGGCATAAATTGGCCTGGCGGATTCTACAAAATCCCACTGACTTGGGCGGTACAGCTGTACCAGAGCTCAGTTGTTACTACATAGCTTCCCAGCTGTCCCACATTGACAAAACAACAGGGAGAGATTCCACATCCTACTATGCCCAAGCAAGACGCAGCACACCTCACACCCCCTATGCTCCGTAGTGGTGGGATCTGGTGGTGCCAAACACAAGGGAGACAGTAAGACTTTGCTATACCAATACAGAAACATTTGGGACATTACCATAAATAAATTGGGATCCCTCCCATCAATGACTATACCCCCGTTTGGCATAATAAGACTCTACCACACCTACTACAAAATTCCTGACCCAGGAGTTTGGGGTTCCCGGGGAATCTCCTACTTGCATCATTTACTCTCAAATGGAGAAATGAAACATTTCAACATCCTACGTAATAAATTCACACTCCCGAATTCTATGTTTTTTTAGGTTCCTCCAGGTCCGTCATGCCATACTCTCTCAGTTCCCTCAGTCCCCCCCACAGCCTACTTTCAATGCCCTGGTGGTGGTTAAGGGTACAGACCCACAAAAATTAATCTCCACTTTCTATAATATGCTTATTACACCGTCATCCTCTAAAATAGCATATGGCCTCAAATCTCGCTGGGAGAGGGAGGTGGGACAGATGGAAGATGAAGAATGGACTGAGGCACTAGATATCTGCAAAGCAGTGTCCCCTAAGCTATCCAACAGGCTGTCCCAAATCTTTATTATACACCGAGCTTATCTCACCCCCCTCCGGGTTGCTAGATACAGGTGGGACAGCTCCTCCGCCTGCCACCTCTGTCGCACAGAACCAGGTACTTTCTTCCATCCTATTTGGGCATGCCCACTGATACAGGGTTTTTGGAAGCAAGTGGTGGACTTCCTACATGACACCATGGGCTCCCCTCTCATCCTAGACCTGAAGCATTGTATACTGGGGATATTTCCAGACCAAGATATTGATAGATTTACCAAGATATTCCTCAATGAGACCTTGCTCTCGGCCAGAAAAACCCTAGCTAAACAAAGGATGAGACCATCTCCCCCTACTCTGACTGACTGGAAGGTGGATGTGAATAGCACCCTGCCTTATAAAAAAAAAAAAAAATTGTATATAAAAACAGGGGATGACCAGCAAAGTATGAAAAAATCTAGGACAGGTGGCTCTCAGAATCTGACACCTGCACTGACCCAATATCCTAAACCCCCATGGGGAGGAAAGGTTTGCAGATATAACCACAATACTGCATTGACTCTGCACAAACTATCATTTATAAGCACCGTGTCTACAAAATGATTATCACTGTTATGTGATCAATGCTTACTGTTATATATGACCTTTGTATAGTCACAAAACACCATGCATGTATAACTTGTATATGTAAATTGTTTAATAAAATGTTTTGAAGTAAAAAAAAAAAGAAAAAATGTGTCAAAATAAAAGCTCATGTATAAAACTAAAATCGAGATTGTGTAGGAAAGATGCATACACGCATGCACCTTCACCAAAGGGTGCACGTGTGTACCTGTGTCTGTATATAGAACGCATGGACACGTATTGAATGTAAAGTGCATCAAAACATATATGTATAAACACAGGGAGGACAGTAATAAAATTAAATACAGTATATGCATATAAAACATCAAGAAACTCCATCATTCATAAAAAATATATATGTGAGAGAAATATATCGATCTATACATACACACACACACACACACACACACACACGTGAATAAAATAGTTTAAATTAAAAACAGTTATACATATGAATCTGTGTGTGAAAAGGAATATGTGAGGTCTACCAATCATAAAAAAAAAAAAAAAAAAAAAAAAAAAAAAAATAAATAAAAAAAGGGGGTTTGAGGCGTAATTAGAAGTACTGGTATGTACGTAAACTGGGATCAAAGAGCGTAAAAGCTATTATGGTCCATACGGAAAAATGTTACGTACAAGTGATGGTACTGTAAAATACACATACGCACACACATGGATGGTGTGTATGTAGAGATGGTCATGTACTCACATTGCATGGTAGTCAGCTAAATATTAGGGATGTCCCGATACCACTTTAAGACCGAGTACAAGTACCAATACTTTTTTTCAAGTACTCGCCGATACCGATTACCGATACTTTTATTTTTAATGTCACGTGGCAGTGTTTTTTTTTTTTTTTTACAATGCTTTCTTTTTTTTTTCTTTTAGGGGGGGAGGGGGTGGATGCTGTCTGTGTGTGTGTGTGTGTGTTTTTATCAGCCCTGTTGGGGGGCTTTGGTGAGATATCAGGGGTCTTATTAGACCCCTGATATCTCCCCCTTGAGACAGAGACCGAGGATAGAGATTCCCCCGTCCCTTTCTCTGCAGCCTCAGCTGCACTGAAAATGAATGGAGAGATAACAGCGGCTCTCTCTCCATTCATAAACTGAGACATCGTAATCACAGGAGATTACAATGTTTCAGTTATGTGAATGGACAGAGTCAGCTGACTCTGTCCATACACAAAGGAAGGAGGAGGACATGGAGGGGGACAGCTGAACGGAGGGGGACAGCTGAACGGAGGGGGCATGGAGGATGCGGTGACAGTCAGCGGTAATTGCGTGTGGGGGAGTTGCAAGCACCTATCACCGCTGTATAGATTTCACTAAAGCAGCTGAAAGCCGCTGGGGGAGAAGCTTGTAACTCCCCCACGCACCGATCATTGCTGACTCTTAAGGTATCGGGAGAAGCATCGGGAGCATTTGCCAGAGTACCAGTACTTGGGCAAATGCTCGGTATCTGTGCCGATACTGATACTAGTATCGGTATCGGGACAACCCTACTAAATATACATATACAGAAAAAGACAAGGCAATCATATGCAAAAAATGATGGCGAGTCTTATAGTGTGATAATCAATGCTAGAAGTACCGTGTCCATTTTGGAAAAGGATATAATCACTATCAATATAACTTATGTGTACAGCATACTAAAAGTAACAGTTACATGGGATGGTACTTACTATGTGAAGGATACCGAATGTGGAAAATGGACCATAAGGGTCAGCTGTGAAAGAAAACAAAGCATGGAAATGTTGTAAGTAATTCCGTCAGGAGAAACACAGACTATAGTTACAAGAGGGCATGAACCTCAATTTCTTCATTTAACCCTCCAGGTGCCAAGGTCCCTAAGGAATAGATCCAATAGGATTCCTGTTGGCAAAGGTGTCTAAACCGTTCAGCTGCAGGCAATGTCCCAGGGATAGATTCCAGAACCCAAACTTTGAGGCCCACCGTAGATTTTTTGTGTTGACAAAGAAAATGCTTGGGGACACTGTGATGGTCTCGTCCTTTCACTATTTTTTCCACTGACACCAACAATAAGATATTACTCCTTCCACTGACACCAATGATTCCTTCCACTGACACCAATGCTGGCTCACTATGCTTTCCACTGACACCAATAATAGGGACTATTCCTTCCACTGACACCAAGGAGGTACTACTCCTCCCACTGTCAGCAATGCTGGCTCATTATTCCTTCCACTGACACCAATGATGGGTCACAATTCCATCCACTGAGACCAATGATGCGTCACTATTCCTTTCACCGACACCAATGATGGGGGCTATTCCTTCCACTCACACCACCAATAATGGGTCACTAATTGTTCCAATGATACCAATGATGGGTCACCATTCCTCCCACCCACACCAGTGATTGGTCACTGTTCCTTCCACTGACACCAATGCGGGCTTACTATTTTTTTCAACTGACACCAACAATAGGATGTTACTCCTCTCCCTAACACCAACGATGGGTCACTATTCCTTTCACTGACACCAACAATGGGGTACTACTCCTCCCACTGACACCAATGTTGGCTCACTAATCTTTTCACTGACCAATAAAAAGGAACTTTTCTTTCCACTGACACCAATGATGGCTCATTATTCCTTCCACTGACACCATTGATGGGTCACCATTCCTTTCACTTACACCAATGCTGGCTCATTATTCTTTCCTCTGACGCCAACAATAGGATAATACTTCTCCCACTGACACCAATAACGGGTCGCTATTCCTTCCACTGACACCAACAAGGGGGTACTACTCCTCCCACTGACACCAATGCTGGCTTTTTATTCCTTTCACTGACACCAGTGATAGGTCACGATTCCATCCACTGACACCAATGATGGTTGTATGCCTCCCACTTACACCAATGTTGGCTCAATATTCTCTCCACTGACACCAATAATAGGGACAATTCCTTCCACTGGCACCAACAATGGGGTACTACTCCTCCCACAGACACCAATGATGGGCCACCATTCCTCCCACCGACACCAGTGATTGGTCACTATCTCTCTGACTGACTATTCCTTCTATAGGAATATATTCAATGATGGATCACTAATCCTCAAACAGACACCAATGATGGGTCTCCATTTCTTCCACTGATATCGAAGACGGGGCATTCTTCCTGCCAGACACCAACAACAGGGTTCTACTCCTTTCACTAACACCAATTATGGGTCACTACTCCATCCACTGACACAAATGATGCGTCACTAATACTATTCCTTTCACCGACACCAATGATGAGGACTATACCTTCCATTCACACCACCAATGATGGGTCACTAATCATTCCAGTGATACCAATGATGGGTCACTATTCTTCCCACTTACATTATTATTGGGTCTACATTTCTTTCACTTACACCGATGATGGGACACTATTCCTTTCACAGACATCAACAACGGGGTACTATTCCTCCCACTGACACCAATGCAGGCTCACCATTTTTCCACTGACACCAACAATAGGATATTACTCCTCCCATTGACACCAATGATTCCTTTCACTGACACCTATGATAGGTCACTATTCCACTGACACCAAGAATGATGGGTCACTATTCTATCCACTGACACCAACAATGGGGTACTATTCCTCCCACTGACATCAATGATGGATCACTATTTCTTCCACTGATATCTAAGATGGGGCACTCTTCCTTCCACTGACACCAATGATGGGAGTATTCCTCCCACTGACACCAAAGTTGTCTCACTATTCTTTCCACTGACACCAATGACGGGACACTGTTCTTTCCATTGACACCAATGATGGGAGTATTCCTCCCACTGACACCAATGTTGGCTCACTATTCTTTCCACTGACTCCAACAATAGGATAATACTCCTCCCACTGACTCCAATGATGGCTCACTATTCCTCTCACTGACACCATTGATGGCTCACTATTCCTTCCACTGACACCAATAATAAAGACTATTCCTTCCACTGATAGCAACAAGGGGGTACTACTCCTCCCACTGGCACCAATGCTGGCTCACTATTCCTTCCGCTGAGACCAATGATGGGTTACTATTCCTTCCACTGACACCAATGATGGCTCCTTATTCCTTCCACTGACACCAATAATGGGTCACCATTCCTCCCACCTACACCAATGATTGGTCACTATTCTTTCCACTGACAATAGGATAATACTCCTCCCACTGACTAGTGAGCCAACATTGGTGTCAATGGGAGTAGTACCCCATTGTTGGTGTCAGTGGAAGGAATATTCCCCATTACTGGTGTCAGTGGAAAGAATAGTGAGTCAACATTTGTGTCAGTGGGAGGAATACACTCATCATTGGTGTCAGTGATAGGAATAGTGACCCATCATTGGAGTCAGTGGAAGGAATGATTGGTGTCAGTGGGAGGAGTAATATCCTATTGTTGGTGTCAGTGGAAAAAATAGTGAGCCTGCATTGGTGTCAGTGGAAGTAATAGTACCCCATTGTTGGTGTCTGAAAGGAATAGTGACCCATCATTGGTGTAAATGAAAGAAATAGAGGCCCACTAATAAAGTAAGTGGGAAGAATAGTGACCCATCATTGGTATCACTGGAATGATTAGTGCCCCTTCATTGGTGGTGTGAGTGGAAGGAATAGTCCCCATCTTTGGTGTCAGTAGATGGAATAGTCCCTATTATTGCTGTCAGTGGAAAGAATAGTGAGCCAAAATTGGTGTTATTGGAAGGAGTAGAACCCCATTGGTGTTTGGCAGGAAGAGTGCCCCATCTTAGATATCAGTGGAAGAAATAGTGATCCATCATTGATGTCAGTGGGTGGAATAGTACCCCATTGTTGGTGGTGGTGAAATCTCTCCCAGTTCTCCTGGCCCCTTTTTGGGGAAGACATGGAGGCAAGCGGGGCCTCTCCTGCTGGAAGCTTGCAGCCATCTCCTGGGCCATCAGGTGACATATCTGCCCCTGTACAAGCTGATCTCTCTGCCCCGGTGAGGATGAAGGTTCCGAGGCCATTCGGGAGCGAGTGGTGGCCGGGATTAAGGTCCTGAATAGGGAGAGGGACAAGCTGTACAAACTCAGAGCAGAGCTGAAGCATTTGAGAAGGCAGCGTGAGGGCTTGCACAGCCAGAAACGAGGATCCATGGATTCAGAGGTCAAACTGGCCAAAGTCCAGGTGGATCACCAGGAGACCATTGTGGCCATGATGGAAGGAAGAGATGGGCCCTTCAAGGAGAAGATTAGCAATGAGCAAAGGTTTGGAAGGATGGCAAAGTTGGAGGAGGAGACCCCCAGTTCTGACCCCCTGCCCCCTCAGGGAGAGGTAAGCAGCCCCATGCCTTCCCAGGACTCTAGAGGCATGCTCAGGGCCATCCACGTAATGGAGTCTCCTATGCGGGGGGTGGAGATCAGCTAGCGTTTGGTAATGAGGACATAACAGATAATGTGCCTGATAATGTCAAGTCCCAAGCAGGGGATGAAACTGTTTTTTGTGCCATCTAACACCATGAGTAATGTTGAAAGTGTGCCCAGTGACACTCAAGTTGCTAATGCTATGTGTAGCAATGTCGTACCTGCTAATGCTGCAGCGCAGCAAGAGCTGCATTTAGAAAATGACATTTATATAAAAAGGAACTACAGGTGTCAGCACAGCCTATTAACCCTCCTTTGGCTTAGTCTAAAGCCGTTAGCCCAACAGCTGCTGAAGACTCAATGGCGCAGCATCAGGAGACAGCTGGTATTGCAGCAACAGTGACTATTCCTGATGGGAAATTGAATGTGTGTGTGACTGTTAGCAATTGTGCAAGTGTGATGGACAATCGTCCCAGCTCAGTCCAAGCAAATAATAATAATAATAATAATAATGTACAGACTACTGTGACATCAGTGTGGGACCTTGGCCCTGATAAGCCTACGTTTGCTCAGGTGGTACGCTGTGCTCCTGGTAGCTCCGCTCCCAAGCGGATTTTCCCCCTGCAGCCTACCACTTTGGGCACCCCGGGATCTGGTCTTGGGTCTTTGGCTTCTGCTGGGGGTCTGAGAAGAAATCTGGTAATTTTCAAATGGGAAGGTGGTGCAATCCCTCCAGCACCGTGTTTGGTGGTGGATTTGATTTTGGAGATTGGTTTTGGGGCAAATGACCTATATGCCCTAATACATATAGCTGGGACATGGGAATATACTATTAGCTTCACCAGGCCAGAGAGTCTTGACCTTTTCTGGTAGCGATATGAGGCTCGGTGCAGGTTAAGACCTGAATGGGAAGGTCTGGTCCCAGTTGCAGTTTCTCAGAGGTCAACGGTGAAAAAGATCACAATTATTCTGACTAATGAGAGTGTCCCTGCTCGGGATCTAGAGGTCTGGTTAAGAAACTATGGGGAGGTTTTGACCAAGCCCAATAAAATCCTCAATGAGCATAAAACCTGGAGTTGGGGATGGTCAGTAACAGTCAGGTTGGCCAGGGATGGGAATGTTGTCCGTCACCTGCCCTCCTCAGCTTTTATAGGGAGGGATAGGATGACAATTTTCTACCCTGGTCAGCCGAAGCTGTGTCACCGCTGTGGAGAAAAGGGCCATTTGAGCTCCTCCTGTTCAGCCTTGATATGTTCAGTGCGTCGGGGGTCAGGGTCATATGGCTAAGGACTGCACCGAGATGATCAGGTGCAACCTGTGCCTGCGCCTTGGCCACCCCTACAGCAGATGTCCTGAAGCCTGGCACAATATGGAGAAGGAGGTAATAGATGACTTGTCGACGCTGGACAGGATGGAGGGTGAGGCCCCTGGTGTACCATCCTCCTCTGCGGTGACCGACTCCCCTGGTCCTGCTCAGGATCCAGTTCCTGTGGCCATCCCTCCTGTGTCTGTAAGTATTCCTTCTGTATCGGTCTCTGTGTCCCCCCCAGCCTACTGTACCCTCTCCTCTTGTGTCAGAACTTTCCAAGTCTATGCCCCCCGAGTCAGTTACTCCCCAGGAGTCTACCCCTCCCAAGTCTGACTCAAAGGGAGCACCCTCCCACCAGAAGTGGTAGTGTGTACTTAAAAAGGTAGCTTCTTCCTCTGTGAAGGAGTCTTCTGTAAAGACTTAAAGAAAAAAACAAAAGATCAGGGCATCTCTGAAGCTGACCTGCAGTACCTGGAGGAGAAAAGGAAGGTTGGGAAGCGGAAGAAGCAGGCGGTGAGGACGGAACGTGCTCCACTGCCTCTGTCTCCAACCAACATAGGTCCTCTAAGTGGGATATTTCCTCATCTGGAGCTTCTTCGGAGCGAAGTTCTGATTCCGAAATGGAGTTTGAGGCAGCCTCAAGAAAGAGAGAGGCTTCTGGTGATGAGCAGCAGAGGGAAGCTAAGAAGCAATCCACCCAATAACCCAAATGGCGGTTCCCCCTCCGTTAAAAGTGGTGACAATAAATGGTGCCAGCATTAAATCAGTAAGAGCTTGTTCTATGGCCTTCTTTTTTGTTCAGCCAATTAGATGCTGAAATTTTATTTTTGCAAGAGACTAGGCTCACCTCCTTGGCAGATATTTCTATGGTCAAGAGAGAGTGGAGGTATGGTCCATCTTACTGGTCTCTTGCGGCCGAGCATTACAGCGATGTGGCGGTGTTTAAACCGGCATGGAAACTGTTGGGCGGCTTATTGAGGTGGAGATTGGGAGATGTATGGTCTTAGACGTCCTTGTGGGAGGGCAGGACCTGCGCCTAATTAATGTTTATGGGCCACACACAAAGTGGGACAGGAAATGCTTTTTTACAAGGACCAAGCCATTTCTTTTTACATCACGGCAAGTGGTCTTTGGAGGTGACTTTAATACAGTAACTAGGCCCAAGTACAGGAAGGACTTAAAAGACAGGCTGGGATATGATAGAGTTTTTTAAATAGTATGGTTAGGGATGCTGGTCTTGTGGATGTGCACATTAAGCACCTCCCGGATGACACCGGGTTCTCCTTTCATCAAGGTAGTAGTCAGAGTAGGATAGATAGGTTTTTTTTTTTTAAGGAGACCTCTGCTTTCTCGCCCCCAGTGGTGCAGGCGGTAGAGTTCTCTGATCACTGTATGCTATATGTGGTCCTGAATGCTTCAGACGCCCCTCAGAGGGGTAAGGGCATCTGGAAATTGAATTTGACACTATTCAAGGAAGAACATGTTAGACAATCCTTTGAGGAATTCTTTCAGGCACAGGTGACCATCCTGGACTTTTGTAGCAGCAAGGCTGAGTGATGGGAGCTGAGCAAAAAGAGGATCGCTAGATTATTCAGGAGCCTAGCCAATAGAAAGCAGTTTAATAAATACATGACCTACCAATGTTAACAGAAGAGGCTGGATATTCTTGTTTCGAGAGGAGGAGATCCTGGGGCAATCTCCAAAGTGAAACTCCTTCTCAGGAAGTGTCAATATGACCAGCATGCCTCTTTGGTTCTAAAGAGGGACTATGGGAAGTACCACTTGATTGATCCTTACCAGAACTGCAAACAAGGTGTAGCTGTTAAAACGGTCGTTGGCCTTAAGGATAGTACAGGTTCCTTGACAAAGTCCAGGTCAGGGATTCTGGAGGTCGTGGGGTCCTTTTATGCCGACCTTCTTGGGAGGAAAGTGCTTGACCTTGACGAGATGGAAAGCTTTTTGGACTCTACTCCAGGTCTAAATGGTGGAGATGTTCTACTGGTGAATTTGACAGAGGAGATCACAGTTGAAGAGGTAATAAGAGCAATTGAACAGCTTGCCATCAAAAAGTCACCTGGACCGGATCGCTTGACGGCTGAGTTTTACAAAGCCTTTAAGTCTATTCTGGCCCCACATTTGGTAGAGGTTTTTAACAGTTGCCTTGCTGAGGGGGTGCTTTCCCCTTCCATGAGGCACTCGGCTGTGATTCTTCTTTCAAAAGGTAAAGATCCTTCGATGATTGAGAATTGGCGCCCCATCAGCCTTCTTAATGTCGATAGAAAGATACTGGCAAAGATATTTTTCTGGCGCCCATCGTCAGTAGCAGAGTCTTTGCTTTCTCGCCATCAGCACTGTTCGGTCCAGGGTAGGTGCACCTTCACAGCGGTTGTAGCTGTCCGGGAGGCCTTGGAGAAATGCAGGGCTGCAGGTTGGGGAAAGCATTTGCTGACATTGGATCAGGAAAAGGCTTTGATCGTGTTAACCAGGAGTACCTGTGGTTGCTCCTTAGTAAGTATGGTCTGACGGGTGGTTTTGTCGATTGGTTAAAATTCTTGTATATAGGGGCAGAAAGCTTTCCTCTTGTTAATGGATGGGTTGGGCAGTCCTTTGAGGTTGGCCCTGGGGTGCACCAAGGTTGTCCCCGAGTCCCCTGCTCTATGTGTTTGCAATCGACCCCTTCATCAGGAGGCTAAAGAGCAGCATGTTGTGTGGGGTGACAGTGGGGCTCCTGGGTGAGCCGCCTTTGAGGGTTATTGCCTATGCGGACGATGTGTGACTTTGGGAAGAAGGTGGCCAAGTGAAGAATCTCAGGGGTCATCGTGGTCAGCTACCAGCCTATGTCGCTCCGTGCCTGCAGTTACTGCAGCAGTGGCGATTGTCAGCTGAAGATCTCAGATCGGTTCCAGGGAAAGTCCTTAGGAGTCGAGTCTTGAGCGAAGTCTTTCATGAACCACTGGCCTTAAGGGATTGCCCAGGCCCAGTTTTGAGGGCAGCGTTAAGACTGATTAATTTGGATAGAGTCCCCCTTAAATTTAGGGATCTGGCCTGGTTGTGCTTCCATGGGAGGCTCTATGTTCGGGGCATTTTGAAATTCCACAGTGAGATGGATCGTAGCTGTCCTCGGGAGGAGTGTGCAGGTGAGGAGACTATGGACCATTTTCTGCTTCATTGCCCCTTTTAACATAGGTGTACAAAAAGGTGGGGCGGGCCCTCGGTGTCCCTTTCCTCTCCAGCCTGGGTTATGCTGAGTGGGTGTATGGAGCATTCAATACTGGTGTTTTTTTTTGTTTGGATACACTTTTTCTAGTTAGTCTAGTAGTCTGTTATTTCACCTGGAACGCACGGTGTCAGGTCAGCATTCGGCATAAAATCCTTCCTGTTGAAGCGGTGGTGTATGACATTTTGCATGAGATGGAGAAGATTTGGGTGCTTGAGAGAGACAAGTGGAGTCGGGGGTTTGGTTGAAGGCGTGGAGGGGTTTCAGGCCTCCCTGACTGCCAGGAGTCTCTTTCCCGGGTGTGGCTGTCTGTCTCTTATCACCCTAGATTATTATTATTTTTGATTAATTTTTGATAAATGGCTGCATACATAGGTGATGGGTTGTGCCTCTTAGGCCCTCTCTGCTGCTTTATGTAAATAGTTTTCTAAAAATGTGTTGGTAATGGACTATGTATATATTGTATATATTCTGAACATGGATGTTTATTCCTTTGATTTCTGTTGAAGTTTTGTACTATGGTTTTGTTTTTTACTTTTGTATAAAATTGGTTGCTTGATTCTTTTCAATAAAAGATCAATAGTACCCCATTGTTGGTGTCAGTGGAATAGTGACCCATCATAAGTGTCAGTGGGAGGAATAGTGACCCATCATAGGTGTTAGTGGGAGGAATAGTGACCCATCATAGGTGTCAGTGGGAGGAAGGTTACCCATTTGCTGGCGTTAGTGGAAGAAATAGTCCCCATTATTGGTGTCAGTGGAAAGAATAGTGACCCATCATTGGTATCACTGGAAGGATTAGTGACAAGTCATTGTTGATGTCAGTGGAAAGAATTGTGACCCATCATTCATCTCAGTGGGAGGAGTAATATCTTATTGTTGGTGTCAGTGTAAAGAATCGTGAGCCAGGATTGGTGTCAGTGGAAGGAATAGTGACCCATCACTGGTGTCAGTGGAAGGAGTTGTACCCCGTTGTTGGGGTCAGTGGAAAAAATAAATAGTGAGCCTGCATTGGTGTCAGTGGAAGGAATTGTGACTAATCACTGGTGTCGGTAGGAGGAATGGTGACCCATCATTGGTGTTAGTGGGAAGAATAGTACCCCATTGTTTGTGTCTGTGAAAGGAATGGTGACCCATCATTGGTGTGAGTGAAAGAAATAGAGACCCATCAATAATGTAAGTGGAAACAATAGTGACCCATCATTGGTATCACTGGAATGATTAGTGACCCATCTTTGGTGTCAGAGAAAGGAATAGTGACACATTATTGGTGTCAGTGGATGGAATAATTGGTGTTAGTGGAGTAGAATCATGTTGTTGGTGTCTGGCAGGAAGAGTGCCCCGTCTTAGATATCAGTTGAAGAAATAGTGAGCCATCATTGGTGTCCATTGAAGGAATGGTGACCCATCATTGGTGTCAGTGGAATCTCTCGCTCACAGAAAAAAAACGAGAGAGAGTGATAGAGAGAGTTTATTATTATGGTTCACTATTCCATCCACTGAAACCAATGATGGCTCACTATTCCTTTCATCGACACCAATGATGGGTCACTATTCCTTCCACTCACAGGACCAATGATGGGGGTCACTAATCATTCCAGTGATACCAATGATGGGTCACTATTCTTCCCACTTACATTATTAATGGGACTCTGTGAAAGA
The DNA here is from genome assembly GCA_037953035.1 of Aquarana catesbeiana. Classification (NCBI taxonomy): domain Eukaryota; kingdom Metazoa; phylum Chordata; class Amphibia; order Anura; family Ranidae; genus Aquarana; species Aquarana catesbeiana. The sequence continues at coordinate 87,386 of JBBHAA010003449.1, read as the reverse complement.
AATAGACACCAACAATGGGGTACTATTCCTCCCACTGACACCAATGATGGGTCACCATTTCTCCCACCGACACCAGTGATTGGTCACTATTCCATCACACATCAATGCAGGCTCACTATTTTTTCCACTGACACCAATGATGGGCCAATATCCCTTCCACTGACACCAATGATGGCTCACTATTCTTTCCACTGACACCAATAATAGGGACTATTCCTTTCACTAACACCAACAATGGTGTACTACTCCTTCCGCTGACACCAATAATAGGGACTTTTCCTTCAATGACACCAATGATGGGTCACTTTTCCTTCCACTGACACCAATGCTGGCTCATTATTCTTTCCACTGACTCCATTGATGGGACACTATTCCTTCCATTGACAGGAATGATGGGTCACTATTCCTTCCACTGACACCAATAATGGGTCACCATTCCTCCCACCAACGATTGGTCACTATTCTTTCCAGTGACACCAATGCTGGCTCATTATTCTTTCCACTGACTCCATTGATGGGACACTATTCCTTCCATTGACAAGACTGATGGGTCACTATCTCTCCCACTGATGGGCCATCATTCTTTCAACTAACAACAATGATGAGTCACTATTCCTTCCACTGACATTAAAGACGGGGCACTCTTCCTAACCGACACCAACGATGGGGTACTATTCCTCCCACTTACATTAAATGATAGGTCTGTTGTGGAAATTTTATGAAGATGTATTTCAATATGTTTTGTCATAGTGTCTCCCAGTGTTAGTTCTCCCACAGCCCACTCTAAAGATCTGACTGGGGCAGACTGGTGCTGGTTGAGATCAATTTGGTATTGAAAAGTTCCTTGGGGATGTAAAGAAGTGTTTGCAGAGTGGGGATATGTCTGACCAGCGCAGGGCCCCTGTGCAATGCACAGAACAATCGTCTGGGGGTAAGGAAGAACAAGAGGGATGCTCGATAGTGTAGTAGTTTAAAAAAAAAAATATTGGAAGCAGCAAAACGTAGTCAAAGTACTCACATTTAAAATGTATGAAAACGCAAAGCAAAAACGAGCAGCGAGCTTGCCGACGTCACTTCCCCTGCCTAACGTCCCGATGCTTGTTTGTCACGGTCACGTGACTTAAATTATGGGTCACTATTCCTTCCACTGACACCAATAATGGATCACTAATCCTCAATCTGACACCAATAATGGGTCAATTTCCTTCCACTGACACAAATGATGGGTCAATAATCCTCAAACCTACATAATGGGTCACTATTTCTCCCACTGACATCAGTGATGGGTCAAAATCCTATCCACTGACACCAATAGGGTACTATTCCTCCCACTGACTCCAATAATGGGTCACTATTCCTCCTACTTACACCAATGATGGGTCACTATTCCTTACACTGTCTCCAATGTTGGCATACTATTCTTTCTACTGACACCAATAATTGGCATACTATACCTTCCACTGACACCAATAATAGGGACTATTCCTTCCACTGACACCAATCATAGGTCACTATTCCTCCCACTGACACCAAAGCCAGGATACTCTTCCTGACAGACACCAACAATGGGGTACTATTCCTTCCACTGACACCAATGTTGGCTCACTATTCTTTCCACTGACACCAACAATTGGATATTACTTCTCCCCCTGAAACCAATGATGGGTCACTATTCTTTCCAATGACTCCAATGATGGATCACAAATCCTCAAACTGACACCAATGATGGGTCAATTTTCTCCCATTGACATGAATGATGGGTCACCATTCTTTTCACTTACACCAATGATGGGTAGAGGTCGGCCGTTTTTATGAAATTGGCATTGGCCGATTATTGTGCAAAAGAGGCCAATTCGCAGCCGGCTGCAGTACTGACCAGTGCCCCCGCAGCATGTAAAATTAATCCTTCACCCACGTGGCCGGCTACTCTAGAAGGGAAGGAGAAAGTTTCACTGACACCGCCCGCACCCCCCCCCACGGGCTGTAGCAGAGGAACATCATTAGCATATGACAAGCCTCTGCCACCTGACTAGTAACTCCTCCCAGCAGGAGATCGTGGTCAGCACTAGCTAAGCTCCTCTTCCTTCCCTGCTAAGGCGGAGCTTGCTGGCTGCTTCTGTCACTTGTTATGTGATTGGCTGGTCAGCTCATCAGCATCTATCTGCATGCACCTAGCCCTATTAGGTACATGCAGATAGATACCAGCATGTATAGAGGGTAAGTCACAAAAATTGAGTGTGCTACTGTGCCCCTCAGCAGACTTTATTTAATCTCCTTTTAAAGGGAAACCTGGCTGAGGCTGACAAGCTGGGATTGAGAAAATTGATGAGGATGACTGGGTTTATATAAGAGTTGCATTGTGAAGATTCATTTTCACAATGCAACTCAATCATCTTCATCCCCACCCAGCACCTTCCATCCCTTGCCACAACGCATCCCCACCCAACCACCAACCCCCAGCACCATCCATCCCTTTCCACAACGCATTCCCGCCCATCCCTTTCAGCAGTGCATTCCCACCCATCCATTTCCACAATGCATTCCCACCCATTCCTTTGCACAACGCATCGCCACCCACCTACCCCCAGCACCATCTATCCCTTTCCACAACGCATTCCCACCCACCCCTCTCTACAACGCATCCCCACCCTCAGCACCATCCATCCCTTTCCACAAAGCATCCCCAACCCCAGCACCATCCATCCCTTTCCACAACACATTCCCACCCATACCTTTCGACAACACATCCCCACCCCCATCCATCCCTTTCCACAACACATCCCCACCCCCATCCATCCCTTTCCACAACACATCCCAACCCCCATCCATCCCTTTCCACAACGCATCCCCAGCACCATCCATCCCTTTCCACAATGCATTCCCACAAATCCCTTTCCACAACGCATCCCCACCCACCCCCAGCACCATCTATCCCTTTCCACAACGCATCCCCACCCCCAGCACCATCCATCCCTTTCCACAACGCATTCCCACCCCTCTCCAAACCGCATCCCCATCCCTACCCCCACCCATCCCTTTCCACAATGCATACCCACCCCCAGCACCATCCATCCCTTTCCTCAACGCATCCTCACCCACCCCCAGCACCGTCCATCCCTCTCCACAATGCTTTCCCACCCCTCTCCACAACGCATCCTCAGGACCACCCATCCCTTTCCACAACACATCCCCACCACCATCCATCCCTTTCCACAACGCATCCCCACCCACCCCCATCTATCCCTTTCCTCGATGCATCCCCACCCACCACCATCCATCCCTTTAAACAATGCATCCCCACCCCCATCCATCCCTTTCCACAACACATCCCCACCCACCCTCAGCACCATCCACCCCTCTCCACAACGCATCCCTACCCCCAGCACCATCCATCCCTTTCCACAAAGTATCCCCACCCCCAGCACCATCCATCCCTTTCCACAACGCATTCCCACCCATCCCTTTCCAAAAAGCATCCTGACCCACCCCTCTCCACAACAAATCCCCACCCTCAGCACCATCCATCTCTTTCCACAATGCATTCCCACCCATCCCTCTCCACAACGCATCCCCATCACCATCCATCCCTCTCCACAATGCATTCCCACCCATCCCTTTCAACAACGCATCCCCACCCCCAGCACCATCCATCCCTTTCCACAACACGTTCCCACCCACTCCCAGCACCATCCATCCCTCTCCACAACGCATCCCCACCCACCCCCAGCAGCATCCATCCCTTTCCACAACGCATCCCCACCCACCCCCAGCACCATCCATCCCTCTCTACAATGCTTTCCCACCACTCTCCACAACGCATCCCCAGCACCACCCATCCCCACCCACCACCATCTATCCCTTTCCACAACGCATCCCCACCCATCCTCAGCACCATCCATCCCCTTCCACAACGCATTCCCACTCATCCCTTTTCACAACGCATTCCCACCCATCCCTTTCCACAACGCATCCCCATTCACCAATCCCCAGCACCATCCTTCCCTTACCACAACACATACCCACCCCTAGCACCATCCATCCCTTTCCACAACACATCCCCACCCACCCCCATCCATCCCTTTCCACAATGCATTCCCACCCATCCCTTTCCACAATGCATCCCCACCCACAGCACTACCCATCCCTTTCCACAATGTATCCTCACCCCCAGCACCATCCATCCCTTTGCACAACGCATTCCCACCCACCCCCAGCACCATCCATCCCTTTCCACAATGCATCCCCACCCACCCCCAGCACCATCCATCCCTCTCCACAATGCTTCCCCACCCACCCCTCTAAACAACACATCCCCAGCACCACCCATCCCTTTCCACAATGCATCCCCACCCCCAGCACCATCCATCCCTTTCCACAACACATCCCCACCCACAGCACCATCCATCCCTCTCCACAACGCATCCCCAACCCCAGCACCATCCATCCCTTTCCAAAACGCATTCCCACCCATCCCTTTCCACAACGCATCCCCAACCCCAGCACCATCCATCTCTTTCCACAGCACATTCCCACCCACCCCTTTCCACAATGCATTCCCACCCCATCCCTTTCCACAACGCATCCCCACCCAAACCTCTCCACAACGCATCCCCACCCCAAACACCATCCTTCCCTTTCTGCAATGCATCCCCACCATCCACCACTTTCCATAATGCATTCCCACCTACCACCATCCATCCCTTTCCACAACGCATCCCCACTCACCCCCAGCACGATCCATCCCTTTCCACAATGCATCCCCACCCACCCCCCTCCACCCCTCTCCACAACACATCCCACCCACCCTCAGAACCATCCATCCCTTTCCACAACACATCCCCACCCCCAGCACCATTCATCTCTTTCCACAATGCATCCCAACCCCTAGCACCATCCATCCCTTTCCACAATGAATTCCCACCCATCCCTTTCCACAACACATCCCCACCCACCCCTCTCCACAACTCATCCCCACTCCCAGCACCATCCATCCCTTTCCACAACGCATTCTCACTCATCCCTCTCCACAATGCATTTCCACAGATCCCACAATGCATTCCCACCCCCAGCACCATCCATCCCTTTCCACAACACATTCAAACCCACCCCTTTCCACAACGCATTCCCACAAGGCATCCCAACCACAAGCACCATCCATCTCATTCCACAACGCATCCCCACCCACCCCTCTCCACAACGCATCCCCACCCCCAGCACCATCCATCCCTTTCCACAACACATTCCCACCCACCCCTTTCCACAACGCATTCCCACAAGGTATCCCAACCCCAAGCACCATCCATCCCTCTCCACAACGCTTCCCCACCCACCCCTCTCCACAACGCATCCCCACCCCATCACCACCCATCCCTTTCCACAACGCATCCCCACCCACCTCCAGCAGAATCCATCCCTATCCACAACGCATCCTCATTCAACCCCAGCACCATCCATCCCTCTCCACAATGCTTTCCCACCCCTCTCCACAATGCATCCCCAGCACCACCCATCCCTTTCCACAATGCATCCCCACCACCATCCATCCCTTTGCACAACGCATCCCCACCCACCCCATCTATCCCTTTCCACAATGCATCCCCACCCATCACCATCCATCCTTTTCCACAACACATCCCCACCCCCATCCATCCCTTTCCACAACACATCCCCACCCATATCCATCCCTTTCCACAACACATCCCCACCCACCCTCAGCACCATCCACCCCTCTCCACAACGCATCCCTACCCCCAGCTCCATCCATCCCTTTCCACAACGCATCTCCACCCCCATCAGAATCCATCCCTCTCCACAATGCATTCCCACCCATCCCTTTCCACAATGCATCCCCACCCCAAGCACCACCCATCCCTTTCCACAACGCATCCCCACCCACCCCCAGCAGCATGCATCCCTATCCACAACGCATCCCCACCCGCCCCAGCACCATCCATCCCTCTCCACAATGCTTTCCCACCCCTCTCCACAATGCATCCCCAGCACCACCCATCCCTTTCCACAACGCATCCCCACCCACCACCATCTATCCCTTTCCACAATGCATCTCCACTCACTCAGCACCATCCATCCCTTTCCACAATGCATTCCCACTCATCCCTTTCCACAGCACATTCCCACCCATCCCTTTCCACAACGTATGCCCACTCACCAACCCCCAGCACCATCCATCCCTTTCTACAACACATCCCCACCCACCCCCACCCCCATCCATCCCTTTTCACAACGCATTCCCACCCATCCCTTTCCACAATGCATCCCCACCCACAGCACCACCCATCCCTTTCCACAACGCATCCCCACCCCCATTCATCCCTTTCCACAACGCATCCCCACCCACCCCCAGCACCATCCATCCCTTTCCACAACGCATCCCCACCCACCCCCAGCACCATCCATCCCTTTCCACAACGCATCCCCACCCACCCTCAGCACCATCCATCTCTTTCCACAATGTATCCCCACCCACAGCACCATCCACCCCTCTCCACAACGTATCCCCACTCACCATCCATCCCTTTCCACAACGCATCCCCACCTTCAGCACCATCCATCCCTTTCCACAACGCATCCCCACCCCCATTCATCCCTTTCCACAACGCATCCCCACCCACCCCCAGCACCATCCATCCCTTTCCACAACGCATCCCCACCCACCCCAGCACCATCCATCCCTTTCCACAACGCATCCCCACCCACCCTCAGCACCATCCATCTCTTTCCACAATGTATCCCCACCCACAGCACCATCCACCCCTCTCCACAACGTATCCCCACTCACCATCCATCCCTTTCCACAACGCATCCCCACCCTCAGCACCATCCATCCCTTTCCACAACGCATTCCCACCCACCCCCAGCACAATCCATCCCTCTCCACAATGCTTCCCCACCCACCCCTCTCCACAACACATCCCCAGCACCACCCATCCCTTTCCAAAACGCATCCCCACCCCCAGCACCATCCATCCCTTCCACAACACATCCCCACCCACAGAAAAATCCATTCCTCTCCACAACGCATCCCCAACCCCATCACCATCCATCCCTTTCCACAACGCATTCCCACCCATCCCTTCCACAATGCATCCCCACCCCCAGTACCATCCATCCCTCTCCACAACGCATCCCAACCCCATCACCATCCATCCCTCTCCACAACGCATTCCCACCCATCCCTTTCCACAATGCATCCCCACCCCCAGCACCATCCATCCCTTTCCACAACGCATTCCCACCCACCCCCAGCACCATCCATCCCTTTCCACAATGCATCCTCACCCACCTCCAGCACCATCCATCCCTTTCCACAACGCATCCACACCCACCCCCAGCACCATTGATCCCTTTCCACAACGCATCCCCACCCACCCCCAGCACCATCCACCCCTTTCCACAACACATCCCCACCCTCAGCACCATCCACCCCTCTCCACAACGCATCCCCACCCCCAGCGCCATCCATCCCTTTCCAGAACGCATGCCCACCCCATCCATCCCTTTCCACAACGCATTCCCACCCATCCCTTTCCACAATGCATCCCCACCCACCCCCAGCACCATCTATCCCTTTCCACAATGCATCCCCAGCACCAGCCATCCCTCTCCACAACGCATCCCCACCCCCACCCATCCCTTTCCACAATGGATACCCACCCACAACGCATCCCCACCCACCCCCAGCACCATCCATCCCTTTCCACAACACATCACCATCCACCCTCAGCACCATCCACCCCTCTCCACAATGCATTCCCACCCCCAGCACCATCCATCCGTTTACAGAACGCATGCCCACCCCATCTACCCTTTCCACAATGCATTCCCACCCATCCCTTTCCACAATGCATCCCCACCCAGCCCAAGCACCATTCATCCCTTTCCACAATGCATCCCCACCCAACCCCAGCACCATCCATCCCTTTCCACAACGCAACCCCACCCACCTACAGCACCATCCATCCCTTTCCACAACGCATCCACACCCACCCCCAGCACCATTGATCCCTTTCCACAACGCATCCCCACGCTCAGCACCATCCACCCCTTTCCACAACACATCCCCACCCTCAGCACCATTCACCCCTCTCCACAACGCATCCCCACCCCCACCACCATCCATCCCTTTCCACAACACATCCCCACCCCCATCCATCCTATTCCACAACACATCCCCACCCACCCCCCAGCACCATCCATCCCTTTTCAGAACGCATCCCCACCCACCATTTATCCCTTTCCACAATGCATCCCCACCCACCCCATCCATCCCTTTCCACAATGCATCCCCACCCACAGCACCATCCACCCCTCTCCACAACGCATCCCCATCCATCCCTTTCCCCAACACATGCCCACCCCAGCACCATCCATCCCTTTCCACAAAGCATCCCCACCCACCCCCAGCACCATCCTTCCCTTTCCACAACACATCCCCACCCCCATCTCTTTCGACAACGCATTCACACCAATCCCTTTCCACAACGCATCCCCACCCTCAGCATCATCCATCCCCTTCCACAATGCATCCCCACCCCGATCCATCCCTTTCCACAACGCATTCCCACAACGCATCCCCACCCTCAGAGCCATCCACCCCTCTCCACAACGCATCCCCACCCACCCCCAGCACCATCCCTTTCCACAACGCATCCCCACTCCCAGCACCATCCATCCCTTTCCACAAAGCATCCCCACTCCCATCACCATCCATTCCTTTCCACAACGCATCCCCAACCTCAGCACCATCCATCCCTTTCCACAACGCATCCCCACACACAGCACCATCCATCCCTTTCCACAATGCATCCCCACCCACCCTCAGCACCATCCATCCCTCTCCACAATGCTTCCCCACCCACCCTCAGCACAATCAATCCTTCTCCACAATGCTTCCCCACCCACCCCTCTCCACAATGCATCCCCAGCACCACCCATCCCTTTCCACAACAGATCCCCACCCACAGCACCATCCATCCCTTTCCACAATGCATCCCCACCCACCCCCAGCACCATCCATCCCTTTCCACAAAGCATCCCCACTCCCAGCACCATCCATCCCTTTCCACAACACATCCCTACCCCCATCCATCCCTTTCCACAACACATACCCACCCTCAGCACCATTCATCCCTTTCCACAATGCATCCCCAGCACCATCCATCCCTCTCCACAACCCATTCCCACCCACCCCTTTCCACAACGCATAACAATCCCAAGCACCATCCATCCCTTTCCACAACGCATCCCCAGCACCATCCATCCCCACCCACCCTCAGCACCATCCATCCCTTTCCACAGCACATCCCCACCCCCAGCACCATCCACCTCTTTCCACAACGCATCCCCACCCCTAGCACCATCCATCCCTTTCCACAACGCATTCCCATCCATCCCTCACCACAACGCATCCCCTCCCCCAGCACCATCCAACCCTTTCCACAATGCATTTCCACCCATCCCTCTCCACAACGCATCCCCACCCACCCCTCTCCACAATGCATCCCCACCCCAGCACAATCCATCCCTTTCCACAACGCATTTCCACCCATCCCTCTCCACAACGCATTCCCACCCATCCCTTTCCACAATGTATTCCCAACCCCAGCACCATCCATACCTTTCCACAACACATTCCCACCCACCCCTTTCCACAATGCATTCCCACCCCATCCCTTTCCAACACGGATTCCAACCCCATCCTTATCCACAACGCATCCCCACCCACACCTCTCCACAACGCATCCCCACCCCAAACACCATTGATCCCTTTCCACAACGCATCCCCACCCACCCCCAGCAGCATCCATCCCTATCCACAATGCATCCTCACCCACCCCCAGCACCATCCAACCCTCTCTACAATGCTTTCCCAACCCTCTCAACAACGCATCCCCAACACCACCCATCCCTTTCCACAACGCATCCCTCCCACCACCATCCATCCCTTTCCACAACACATCCCCACCCCCATCCATCTCTTTCCACAATGCATTTTCACCCATCCCACAATGCATTCCCACCCCCACCACCATCCACCCCTTTACAGAACGCATCCCCACCCACCACCATCCATCCCTTTCCACAACGCATTCCCACTCATCCCTTTCCACAATGCATTCCCACTCACCAACCCCCAGCACCATCCATCCCTTTCCATAACACATCCCCACCCCCACCCATCCCTTTCCACAACACATCCCCACCCACCCTCAGCACCATCCCTCTCCACAATGCATCCCTACCCCCAGCACCATCCATCCCTTTCCACAACGCATCCCCACCCCCATCCATCCCTTTCCACAACGCATCCCCACCCCCATCCATCCCTTTCCATAATGCATTCCCACCCATCCCTTTCCACAAAGCATCCCCACCCACCTCTCTCCACAACACATCCCCACCCTAAGCACCATCCATCCATTTCCAGAATGCATTCCCACCCATCCCTCTCCACAACGCATCCCCAACCATCCCTCTCCACAACGCATTCCCACCCCCAGCACCATCCATCCCTCTCCACAAGGCTTCCCCACCCACCCCTCTCCACAACGCATCCCCACGCCAAGCACCACCCATCCCTTTCCACAACGCATCCCCACCCACCCCCAGCAGCATCCATCCTTTTCCACAATGCATCAGCACCTGCCCCAGCACCAACCATCCCTTTCCACAATGCATCCCCACCCACCCTCAGCACCATCCATCCCTTTCCACAACGCTATCCCACTCATCCCTTTCCACAACGCATTCCCACCCATCCCTTTCCACAACGCATCCACACTCACCAACCCCCAGCACCATCCATCCCTTTCCACAACACATCCCCACCCACCCCCATCCCCATCCATCAATTTCCACAAAGCATTCCCACCCATCCCTTTCCACAATGGATCCCCACCCACAGCACCACCCATCCCTTTCCACGACGCATCCCCACCCACCCTCAGCACCATCCACCCCTCTCCACAACGCATCCCCACCCACCCTCAGCACCATCCATCCTTTTCCACAACGCATCCCCACCCCCAGCACCATCCATTACTTTCCACAACGCATCCCCACCCCAGCACCATCCATCCCTTTCCACACGCATTCCCACCCATCCCTTTCCACAACACATCCCAACTTACCCATCCATCCCTTTCCACAACACATCCCCACCCACCCTCAGCACCATCCACCCCTCTCCACAATGCATCCCTACCCCCAGCACCATCCATCCCTTTCCACAACGCATTCCAACCCATCCCTTTCTACAAAGCATCCCCACCCACCCCTCTCCACAACACATCCCCACCCTCAGCACCATCCATCCATTTCCACAATGCATTCCCACCCATCCCTCTCCACAATGCATCTACATCCATCCCTCTCCACAACGCATTCCCACCCCCAGCACCATCCATCCCTCTCCACAACGCTTCCCCATCCACCCCTCTCCACAACGCATCCCCACCCCAAGCACGACCCATCCCTTTCCACAACGCATCCCCACCCACCCCCAGCAGCATCCATCCCTTTCCAGAACGCATCCCCACCCACAGCACCATCCATCCCTCTCCACAATGCTTTCCCACCCCTCTCCACAATGCATCCCCAGCACCACCCATCCCTTTCCACAACGCATCCCCACCCACCCTCAGCACCATCCCTTTCCACAACGCATTCCCACTCATCCCTTTCCCATCCATCTCTCTCCACAACGCTTTCCTCCCATCCTTTTCCACAATGCATCCCCAACCCCAGCACCATCCATCCCTTTCCACAACGTATCCCTACCCACCACCATCCATCCCTTTCCACAACGCATGCCCACCCACCACCATCTATCCCTTTCCACAACGCATCCCCAGCACCATCCATCCCTTTCCACAAGGCATCCCCACCCCCAGCACCATCCATTCCTTTCCACAACGAATCCCCACCCACCACCATCCATCCCTTTCCACAACACATGCCCACCCACCATCTATCCCTTTCCACAACGCATCCCCAGCACCACCCATCCCTTTCCACAACGCATTCCCAACCCCAGCACCATCCATTTCCACAACACATTCCCACCCACCCCTTTATACAATGCATTCCCACCCAATCCCTTTCCACAACGCATCCCCACCCTCACCTCTCCACAACGCATCCCCACCCCAAACACCATTCATCCCTTTACACAATGCATCCCCACCCACCCCCAGCAGCATCCATCCCTATCCACAACGCATCCTCACCCACCCCCAGCACCATCCAACCCTCTCTACAATGCTTTCCCAACCCTCTCAACAACGCATCCCCAACAACACCCATCCCTTTCCACAATGCATCCCTCCCACCACCATCCACCCCTTTCCACAATGCATCCCCAACCACCCCCAGCACCATCCACCCCTCTCCACAACGCATCCCCACACACCCCTCTCCACAACGCATCCCCACCCACCCTCAGTACCATCCATCCCTTTCCACAACGCATCCCCACCCTCAGCACCATCCATCTCTTTCCACAACGCATTTTCACCCATCCCACAACGCATTCCCACCCCAGCCACCATCCACCCCTTTCAAGAATGCATCCCCACCCACCACCATCCATCCCTTTCCACAACGCATCCCCACCCCCAGCACCCTCCATCCCTTTCCACAACGCATTCCCACTCATCCCTTTCCACAATGCATTCCCACCCATCCCTTTCCACAACGCATTCCCACTCACCAACCCCATCCATCCCTTTCCATAACACATCCCCACCCCCACCCATCCCTTTCCACAACACATCCCCACCCACCCTCAGCACCATCCACCCCTCTCCACAATGCATCCCTACCCCCAGCACCATCCAGCCCTTTCCACAATGCATCCCCACCCCCATCCATCCCTTTCCATAACGCATTCCCACCCATCCCTTTCCACAAAGCATCCCCACCCACCCCCATCCCCATCCATCAATTTCCACAAAGCATTCCCACCCATCCCTTTCCACAATGGATCCCCACCCACAGCACCACCCATCCCTTTCCACGACGCATCCCCACCCACCCTCAGCACCATCCACCCCTCTCCACAACGCATCCCCACCCACCCTCAGCACCATCCATCCTTTTCCACAACGCATCCCCACCCCCAGCACCATCCATTACTTTCCACAACACATCCTCACCCACCCCCATCCCCATCCATCAATTTCCACAAAGCATTCCCACCCATCCCTTTCCACAATGGATCCCCACCCACAGCACCACCCATCCCTTTCCACGACGCATCCCCACCCACCCTCAGCACCATCCACCCCTCTCCACAACGCATCCCCACCCACCCTCAGCACCATCCATCCTTTTCCACAACGCATCCCCACCCCCAGCACCATCCATTACTTTCCACAACGCATCCCCACCCCAGCACCATCCATCCCTTTCCACACGCATTCCCACCCATCCCTTTCCACAACACATCCCCACTTACCCATCCATCCCTTTCCACAACACATCCCCACCCACCCTCAGCACCATCCACCCCTCTCCACAATGCATCCCTACCCCCAGCACCATCCATCCCTTTCCACAACGCATTCCAACCCATCCCTTTCTACAAAGCATCCCCACCCACCCCTCTCCACAACACATCCCCACCCTCAGCACCATCCATCCATTTCCACAATGCATTCCCACCCATCCCTCTCCACAATGCATCTACATCCATCCCTCTCCACAACGCATTCCCACCCCCAGCACCATCCATCCCTCTCCACAACGCTTCCCCATCCACCCCTCTCCACAACGCATCCCCACCCCAAGCACGACCCATCCCTTTCCACAACGCATCCCCACCCACCCCCAGCAGCATCCATCCCTTTCCAGAACGCATCCCCACCCACCCCCAGCACCATCCATCCCTCTCCACAATGCTTTCCCACCCCTCTCCACAATGCATCCCCAGCACCACCCATCCCTTTCCACAACGCATCCCCACCCACCCTCAGCACCATCCCTTTCCACAACGCATTCCCACTCATCCCTTTCCCGTCCATCTCTCTCCACAACGCTTTCCTCCCATCCTTTTCCACAATGCATCCCCAACCCCAGCACCATCCATCCCTTTACACAATGCATCCCCACCCACCCCCAGCAGCATCCATCCCTATCCACAACGCATCCTCACCCACCCCCAGCACCATCCAACCCTCTCTACAATGCTTTCCCAACCCTCTCAACAACGCATCCCCAACAACACCCATCCCTTTCCACAATGCATCCCTCCCACCACCATCCACCCCTTTCCACAATGCATCCCCAACCACCCCCAGCACCATCCACCCCTCTCCACAACGCATCCCCACACACCCCTCTCCACAATGCATCCCCACCCACCCTCAGTACCATCCATCCCTTTCCACAACGCATCCCCACCCCCAGCACCATCCATCTCTTTCCACAACGCATTTTCACCCATCCCACAACGCATTCCCACCCCAGCCACCATCCACCCCTTTCAAGAATGCATCCCCACCCACCACCATCCATCCCTTTCCACAACGCATCCCCACCCCCAGCACCCTCCATCCCTTTCCACAACGCATTCCCACTCATCCCTTTCCACAATGCATTCCCACCCATCCCTTTCCACAACGCATTCCCACTCACCAACCCCATCCATCCCTTTCCATAACACATCCCCACCCCCACCCATCCCTTTCCACAACACATCCCCACCCACCCTCAGCACCATCCACCCCTCTCCACAATGCATCCCTACCCCCAGCACCATCCAGCCCTTTCCACAATGCATCCCCACCCCCATCCATCCCTTTCCATAACGCATTCCCACCCATCCCTTTCCACAAAGCATCCCCACCCACCCCTCTCTACAACACATCCCCACCCTCAGCACCATCCATCCATTTCCACAACGCATTCCCACCCATCCCTCTCCACAACGCATCCCCAACCATCCCTCTCCACAACGCATCCCCACCCATCAGCACCATCCATCCCTCTCCACAACGCTTCCCCACCCACCCCTCTACACAATGCATCCCCACCCCAAGCACCACCCATCCCTTTCAACAACGCATCTGTACCCACCCCCAGCAGCATCCATCCCTTTCCACAACGCATCCCCACCCGCCCCAGTACCATCCATCCCTCTCCACAATGCTTTCCCACCCCTCTCCACAACACATCCCCAGCACCAACCATCCCTTTCCACAACGCATCCCCACCCACCACCATCTATCCCTTTCCACAACGCATTCCAACCCATCCCTTTCCACATCGCATCCACACTCACCAACCCCCAGCACCATCCATCCCTTTCCACAACACATCCCCACCCACCCCCATCCCCATCCATCAATTTCCAGAAAGCATTCCCACCCATCCCTTTCCACAATGGATCCCCACCCTCAGCACCATCCACCCCTCTCCACAACGCATCCCCACCCACCCTCAGCACCATCCATCCTTTTCAAGAACGCATCCCCACCCCCAGCACCATCCATCCCTTTCCACAACGCATCCCCACCCCCAGCACCATCCATCCCTTTCCACACGCATTCCCACCCATCCCTTTCCACAACACATCCCCACTCACCAACCCCCAGCACCATCCATCCCTTTCCACAACACATCCCCACCCACCCTCAGCACCATCCACCCCTCTCCACAATGCATCCCTACCCCCAGCACCATCCATCCCTTTCCACAACGCATTCCCACCCATCCCTTTCCACAAAGCATCCCCACCCACCCTCTCCACAACACATTCCCACTCCCAGCACCATCCATCCCTCTCCACAACGCTTCCCCACCCACCCCTCTCTACAATGCATCCCCACCCCAAGCACCACCCATCCCTTTCCACAACGCATACCCACCCCCAGCAGCATCCATCCCTTTCCACAACGCATCCCCACCCACCCCCAGCACCATCCATCCCTCTCCACAATGCTTTCCCACCCCTCTTCACAATGCATCCCAAGCACCATCTATCCCTTTCCACAACGCATCCCCACCCACCACCATCTATCCCTTTCCACAACGCATCCCCACCCACCCTCAGCACCATCCCTTTCCACAACGCATTCCCACTCATCCCTTTCCACAACGCATTCCCACCCATCCCTTTCCACAACGCATCCCCACTCACCAACCCCCAGCACCATCCATCCCTTTCCACAACACATTCCCACCCACCCCCATCCATCCCTTTCCACAACGCATTCCCACCCATCCCTTTCCACAATGGATCCCAACCCACAGCACCACCCATCCCTTTCCACAATGCATCCCCACCCCCAGCAACATCCATCCCATTTCACAATGCATCCCCACCCACCCCCAGCACCATCCATCCCTTTCTATGATGCATCCCCACCCACCCCCAGCACCATCCATTGCTTTCCACAATGCATCCCCACCCACCATCATCCATCCCTTTCCACAACGCATCCCCACCCACCACCATCTATCCCTTTCCACAATGCATCCACACCCACCCTCAGCACCATCCATCCCTTTCCACAAAGCATCCCCACACACCATACATCCCTTTCCACAACGCATTCCCAACCATCCCTGTTCACAACGCACCCCCATCACCGTCCATCCCTCTCCACAACACTTTCCTCCCATCCCTTTCCACAATGCATCCCCAACCCCAGCACCATCAATCCCTTTCCACAACGCATCCCCACCCACCACCATCCATCCCTTTCCACAACGCATGCCCACCCACCATCTATCCCTTTCCACAACGCATCCCCAGCACCATCCCTTTCCACAAAGCATTCCCACCCCAGCACCATCCATTCCTTTCCACAATGCATCCCCACCTATCCCTTTCCACAACACATCCCCACCCACCACCATCCCTTTCCACAACGCATGCCCACCCACCACCATCCCTTTCCACAACGCATGCCCACCCACCACCATCTATCCCTTTCCACAACGCATCCCCAGCACCATCCCTTTCCACAAAGCATTCCCACCCCAGCACCATCCATTCCTTTCCACAACGCATCCCCACCCATCCCTTTCCACAACGCATCCCCACCCACCACCATCCATCCTTTTCCACAACGCATCCCTACCCACCACCATCTATCCCTTTCCACAACGCATCCCCACCCACCCTCAGCACCATCCATGCCATTCCACAACGCATCCCCACCCCAAACACCATCCATCCCTTTCCACAATGAATCCCCACCATCCACCATCCATCCCTTTCCACAACACATCCCCACCCCCAGCACCATCCATCTCTTTCCACAACGCATTGCCACCCCCAGCACCATCCATCCCTTTCCACAACGCATTCCCACCCATCCCTCTCCACAACGCATCCCCACCCCCAGCACCATCCATCCCTTTCCACAACGCATTTTCACCCATCCCTCTCCACAACGCATCCCAACCCACCCCTCTCCACAACGCATCCCCACCCACCCCTCTCCACAACGCATCCCCACCACTAGCGCAATCCATCCTTTTCCACAACGCATTCCCACCCATCCCTCTCCACAATGCATCCCCACTCCCAGCACCATCTATCCCTCTCCACAACGCATTCCCACCCACCCCTCTCCACAACACATCCCCACCCTCAGCACCATCCATCCATTTCCACAGCACATTCCCACCCATCCCTCTCCACAATGCATCCCATCCATTCCTCTCCACAACGCATTCCCACCCCATCCTTTTCCACAACGCATTCCCACCCCATCCTTTTCCACAACGCATCCCCACCCACACCTCTCCACAATGCATCCCCACCCCAAATACCATTCATCCCTTTCCACAACGCATCCCCACCAACCCCCAGCAGCATCCATCCCTATCCACAACACATCCTCACCCACCCCCAGCACCATCCAACCCTCTCTACAATGCTTTCCCAACCCTCTCAACAACGCATCCCCAGCACCTCCCATCCCTTTCCACAATGCATCCCTCCCACCACCATCCATCCCTTTCCACAATGCATCCCCAACCATCCCCAGCACTATCCACCCCTCTCCACAACGCATCCCCACCCACCCCTCTCCACAACGCATCCCCACCCACCCTCAGTACCATCCATCCCTTTCCACAACGCATCCCCACCCCCAGCACCATCCATCTCTTTCAACAACGCATTTCCACCCATCCCACAACGCATTCCCACCCCCACCACCATCCACCCCTTTCCACAACGCATCCCCACCCACCACCATCCATCCCTTTGCACAACGCATCCCCACTCCCAGCACCATCCCTTTCCACAACGCATTCCCACTCATCCCTTTCCACAATGCATTCCCACCCATCCCTTTCTACAACGCATTCCCACTCACCAACCCCCAGCACCATCCATCCCTTTCCATAACACATCCCCACACCCATCTATCCCTTTCCACAACACATCCCCACCCACTCTCAGCACCATCCACCCCTCTCCACAATGCATCCCTACCCACAGCACCATCCATCCCTTTCCACAACGCATCCCCACCCCCATCCATCCCTTTCCACAATGCATTCCCACTAATCCCTTTCCACAAAGCATCCCCACCCACCCCTCTCCATAACACATCCCCACCCTCAGCACCATCCATCCATTTCCACAACGCATTCCCACCCATCCCTCTCCACAATGCATCCCCATCCATCCCTCTCCACAATGCATCCCCACCCCCAGCACCATCCATCCCTCTCCACAATGCTTCCCCACCCACCCCTCTCCATAACGCATCCCCACCCCAAGCAACACCCATCCCTTTCCACAACGCATCCCCACCCAACCCCAGCAGCATCCATCCCTCTCCACAACGCATCCCCATCCATCCCTCTCCACAATGCATCCCCACCCCCATCCATCCCTCTCCACAATGCTTCCCCACCCACCCCTCTCCACAACGCATCCCCACCCCAAGCACCACCCATCCCTTTCCACAACGCATCCCCACCCAACCCCAGCAGCATCCATCCCTTTCCACAACGCATCCCCACCCGCCCCAGCACCATCCATCCCTCTCCACAATGCTTTCCCACTCCTCTCCACAACGCATCTCCAGCACCAACCATCCCTTTCCACAACGCATCCCCACCCACCCTCAGCACCATCCATCCATCCCTTTCCACAACGCATTCCCACCCATCCCTTTCCACAACGCATCCATCCCTTTCCACAACGCATTCCCACCCATCCCTTTCCACAACCCATTCCCACCCATCCCTTTCCACAACCCATTCCCACCCATCCCTTTCCAAAACACATCCCCACCCACCCCTCTCCACAACACATCCCCACCCCCAGCACCATCCATCCCTTTCCACAACGCATTCCCACACATCCCTTTCCACAACGCATTCCCACAAGGCATTCCCACCCACCCCTCTCCACAACGCATCCCTACTCACAACGAGCAAATTCCATCCCTTTCCACAACGCATACCCACCCCATCCATCCCTTTCCACAATGCATTCCCACCCAGCCCTTTCCATAATGCATTCCCACCCATCACTATCCACAAAGCATCCCCACCCACCCCCAGCACCATCCATCCCTATCCACAACATCCCCACACACCCTCAGCACCATCCATCTCTTTCCACAATGCATCCCCACCCCCAGC
Source organism: Aquarana catesbeiana (assembly GCA_037953035.1). NCBI lineage: Eukaryota > Metazoa > Chordata > Amphibia > Anura > Ranidae > Aquarana > Aquarana catesbeiana. The sequence continues at coordinate 67,751 of JBBHAA010003449.1, read as the reverse complement.
ACCATCCATCTCTTTCCACAATGCATCCCCACCCCAGCACCATCCATCCCTTTCCACAACGCATTCCCACCCATCCATTTCCACAACACATCCCCACCCACCCCCATCTATCCCTTTCCACAATGCATCCCCACCCCCAGCACCATCCATCCCTTTCCACAACGCATTCCCACCCATCCATTTCCACAACACATCCCCACCCACCCCCATCTATCCCTTTCCACAATGCATCCCCACCCCAGCACCATCCATCCCTTTCCACAACGCATTCCCACCCATCCTTTTCCACAACATATCCCTACCCCCACCCATCCCTTTCCACAACGCATCCCCACCCACCCCCATCCATCTCCACAACGCATCCCCACACACCCTCAGCACCATCCATCCCTTTCGACAACGCATTCTCACCCATCTCTTTCCACAACGTATTCCCAACCATCCTTTTCCACAACGAATTCCCACCCATCCCTTTCCAAAACACATCCCCACCCATCCCTTTCCAAAACACATCCCCACCCACCCCTCTCCACAACGCATCCCCACCCCCAGCACCATCCATCCTTTTCCACAAAAATCCCCACACATGCACTCACCCCCAGCACCATCCATCCCTTTCCACAACGCATTCTCACCCATCCCTTTCCACAACGCATTCCCACAACACATCCTAACCCACCCCAAGCACCACCCACCCCCAGCACCACAATGCATCCCCACCCACCCCCAGCATCATCTATCCCTTTCCACAACGCATCCCTAAGCAGCCCCAGCACCATCCATCCCTTTCCACAACGCATCCCCACCCCCATCCATCCCTTTCCACAACGCATTCCCACCCATCCCTTTCCAAAACACATACCCACCCCTCTCCACAACGCATCCCCACCCCCAGCACCACCCATCCTTTTCCACAACGCATCCCCACCCAACCACAGCACCATCCATCCCTTTCCACAATGCATTCCCACCCACCCCTCTCCACAACACATCCCCACTCACCCCCAGCACCATCCATCCTTTTCCACAACGCATTCCCACTCATCCCTTTCCACAACACATTCTCACCCATCCCTTTCCACAACACACCCCCCACCCAACCCCAGCACCATCCATCCCTTTCCACAACACATCCCCACCCACCCCCATCCATTCCTTTCACAACGCATCCCCACCCACCCCCAGCACCATACATCCCTTTCCACAACACATCCCCACCCCCAGCACCATCCACCCCTCTCTACAACGCATCCCCACCCCATCTCTTTCCACAATGCATTCCCACCAATCCCCATCCATCCCTTTCACAACGCATCCCCACCCACCCTCAGCACCATCCACAACACATCCCCACCCATCCCTTTCAAAACGCATCCCCACCCACCCCCAGCTCCATACATCCCTTTCCACAACACATCCCAACCCACCCTCAGCACCATCCACCCCTCTCCACAACGCATCCCCACCCCATCTATCTCTTTCCACAACGCATTCCCACTAATCCCTTTCCACAATGCATCCCCACCCACCCCTTTCCATAATGCATCCCCACTCACAGCACCATCCATCCCTTTCCACAACGCATCCCCACCCTCAGCGACCTCCACACCTCTCAACAATGCATCCCCACCCACCCCCAGCACCATCCATCCCTTTCCACAATGCATCCCCACTCCCAGCACCATCCATCCCTTTCCACAACGCATCCCCACCCCCCTCCATCCATCCCTTTCCATAACGCATACCCACCCACCCTCAGCACCATCCATCCCTTTCCACAATGCATCCCCAGCACCATCCATCCCTTTGCACAACGCATCCACACTCACCAACCCCGAGCACCATCCATCCCTTTCCACAACACATCCCCACGCTCCCACCCTCATTCATCCCTTTCCACAACGCATTCCCACCCATCCCTTTCCACAACGCATCCACACTCACCAACCCCGAGCACCACCCACCCCTCTCCACAACACATCCCCAGCACCACTCATTGATTTCCACAACGCATCCCCACCACCATCCTTCCCTTTCCACAAAACATCCCCACCCACCCTCAGCACCATTCATCCCTCTCCACAACACATTCCCACCCCAGCACCATCCATCCCTCTCCACAACACATTCCCACCCCAGCACCATCCATCCCTTTCCACAAGGCATTCCCACCCATCCCTCTCCACAATGCATCCCCACCCACCCCTCTCCACAATGCATCCCCGCCCACCCCTCTCCACAACGCATTCCCACCCATCCCTTTCCACAATGCATCCCAAGCACCATCCACCCCTTTCCACAACACATCCCCACCATCCACCCCTTTCCACAACGCATCCCCACCCACCACCATCCATCCCTTTCCACAATGCATCCCCAGCACCATCCACCACTCTCCACAATGCATCCCCACCCACACTCAGCACCATCCACCCCTCTCCACAACGCATCCCCACCCACCCTCAGCAACATCCACCCCTCTCCACAATGCATCCCCACCCTCAGCACCATCCATCCCTTTCCACAACGCATCCCCACCCCATCCCTTTCCACAACGCATCCCCACCCACAGCACATTCCATCCGTTTCCAAAACGCATCTCCACCCCCAGCACCATCCATCCCTTTGAACACATCCCCAACCACCCTCAGCACCATCCATCCCTTTCCACAACGCATCCCCACCCACTCCCATCCATCCCTTTCCACAACGCATCCCCACCCACCCCCAGCACCATCCATCCCTTTCCACAACACATCCCCACCCACAACACTATCCATCCCTTTCCACAACGCATCCCCACCCTCAGCGACCTCCACCCCTCTCAACAATGCATCCCCACCCACCCCCAGCACCATCCATCCCTTTCCACAACGCATCCCCACTCCCAGCACCATCCATCCCTTTCCACAACGCATCCCCACCCACTCCCATCCATCCCTTTCCACAACGCATCCCCACCCACCCCCAGCACCATCCATCCCTTTCCACAACACATCCCCACCCACAACACTATCCATCCCTTTCCACAACGCATCCCCACCCTCAGCGACCTCCACCCATCTCAACAATGCATCCCCACCCACCCCCAGCACCATCCATCCCTTTCCACAACGCATCCCCACTCCCAGCACCATCCATCCCTTTCCACAATGCATCCCCACCCCCCTCCATAACGCATACCCACCCACCCTCAGCACCATCCATCCCTTTCCACAACGCATTCCCACTCATCCCTTTCCACAACGCATTCCCACCCATCCCTTTCCACAACGCATCCACACTCACCAACCCCGAGCACCATCCATCCCTTTCCACAACACATCCCCACGCTCCCACCCTCATTCATCCCTTTCCACAACGCATTCCCACCCATCCCTTTCCACAACCCATTCCCACCCATCCCTTTCCACAACGCATCCCAACCCCAAGCACCACCCACCCCTCTCCACAACGCATCCCCAGCACCATCCATCCCTTTCCACAACACATCCCCACCCCAGGACCATCCATCCCTCTCCACAACACATTCCCACCCCAGCACCATCCATCCCTTTCCACAAGGCATTCCCACCCATCCCTCTCCACAACGCATCCCCACCCACCCCTCTCCACAACGCATCCCCACCCACCCCTCTCCACAACGCATTCCCACCCCAAGCACCATCCACCACTTTCCACAACACATCCCCACCATCCATCCCTTTCCACAACGCATCCCCACCCACCCCCAGCACCATCCATCCCTCTCCACAATGCTTCCCCACCCACCCCTCTCCACAACACATCCCCAGCACCACCCATTGCTTTCCACAGCGCATCCCACCACCATCCATCCCTTTCCACAACACATCCCCACCCACCCTCAGCATCATCCATCCCTCTCCACAACACATCCCCACCCAAGCACCATCCATCCCTCTCCACAACGCATCCGCACTCACCCCTCTCCACAATGCATTCCCACCCATCCCTCTCCACAACGCATTCCCACCCATCCCTTTCCACAATGCATCCCAACCCCAAGCACCATCCACCCCTTTCCACAACGTATCCCCACCATCCACCCCTTTCCACAACGCATCCCCACCCCCATCCCTTTCCACAACGCATCCCCACCCACCCCCAGCACCATCCATCCCTTTCCACAACACATCCCCACCCACCCCCATCCATCCCTTTCCACAACACATCCCCACCCAACCCCAGCACCATCCATCCCTTTCCACAACGCATCCCCACCCCCAGCACCATCCCTTTCCAAAACGCATACCCACCCATCCCCTTCCACCCCTCTCCACAATGCATCCCCACCCACCCCCAGCACCACCCATCCCTTTCCACAACGCATTCCCACAACGCATCCCCAGCACCATCCATCCCTTTCCACAATGCATTCCTACCCATGCCCTTCCACAACACATCCCCACCCACCCCTCTCCACAATGCATCCCCACCCCTAGCACCACCCATCCCTTTCCACAACGCATTTCCACCCATCCCTTTGCACAACGCATTCCCACCCAACCCTTTGCACAACGCATTCCCACCCATCCCTTTCCACAATGCATCCCCACCCATCCCTTTCCACAATGCATCCCCACCCCCATCCATCCCTTTCCACAACGCATTCCCACCCATCCCTCTGCACAATGTATCTCCACCCCCAGCACCATCCATATCTTTCCACAATGCATCCCCACCCCCAGCACCATCCATCCCTTTCCACAATGCATTCCCACCCATCCCACAACGCATCCCCACCCACCCCTCTCCACAATGCCTCCCCACCCCCAGCCATCTCTTTCCACAATGCATTCCCACCCATCCCTTTCCACAATGCATTCCCACCCTTCCATTTCCACAACGCATTCCCACCCATCCCTTTCCATAATGCATCCCCACCCCCATCCATCCCTTTCCACAACACATTCCCATCCCTTTCCACAACGCATCCCCACAATGCATCCTCACCCTCAGCGCCATCCATTCCTTTTCCACAATGCATCCCCACCCACCCCAAGCACCATTCATCCCTTTCCACAACACATCCCCACCCACCCCCAGCACCATCCATCCCTTTCCACAACGCATCCCCACCCACCCCCAGCACCATCCATCCCTTTCCACAACGCATCCCCACGCTCAGCACCATCCACCCCTTTCCACAACACATCCCCACCCTCAGCACCATACACCCTCTCCACATCGCATCCCCACCCATCTCTTTCCACAACACATCCACACCCCCATCCATCCCATTCCACAACGCATCCCCACCCACCCCCAGCACCATCCATCCCTTTCCACAACTCATCCCCACCCACCACCTTCCATAACTCATCCCCACCCACCACCATCCATCCCTTTCCAGAACGCATTCCCACCCATCCCTTTTCACAATGCATCCCCACCCACAGCACCATCCACCCCTCTGCACAACGCATCTCCATCCCTTTCCACAACGCATCCCCACCCACCCCCAGCACCATCCATCCCTTTCCACAACACATCCCCACCCAACCCCAGCACCATACATCCCTTTCCACAACGCATCCCCACCCACCCCCCAGCACCATACATCCCTTTCTACAACACATCCCCACCCACCCCTAGCACCATCCACCCCTTTCCACAATGCCTCCCCACCCCCAGCTGCATCCATCCCTTTCCACAACGCATCCCCACCCACCCCCAGCACCATGCATCCCTTTTCACAACACATCCCCACCCACCCTCAGCACCATCCACCCCTCTCCACAACACATCCCCACCCCCATCCATCCCTTTCCACAACGCATCCCCACCCCCATCCATCCCTTTCCACAACGCATCCCCACCCCCATCCATCTCTTTCCACAATGCATACCCACCCACCCTCAGCACCATCCATCCCTTTCTACAATGCAACCCCAGCACCATCCATCCCTTTCCACAACACATTCCCACCCACCCACCCCCAGCACAACCCATCCCTTTCCACAAAGCATCCCCACCCACAGCACCATCCACCCCTCTCCACAACGCATCCCCATCCATCCCTTTCCACAACGCATGCCCACCCCCAGCACCATCCATCCCTTTCCACAACGCATCCCCAGCACCATCCATCCCTTTCCACAACGCATCCCCACCCACCCCAGCACCATCCATCCCTTTCCACAACACATCCCCACCCAACCCCAGCACCATCCACCCCTCTCCACAACGCATCCCCACCCCCATCTATATCTTTCCACAACGTATTCCCACCAATCCCCATCCATCCCTTTCACAACGCATCCCCACCCACCCCCAGCACCATACATCCCTTTCCACAACACATCCCCACCCCCATCTATCTCTTTCCACAACGCATTCCCACCAATCCCCATCCATCCCTTTCACAAAGCATCCCCACCCACCCTCAGCACCATTCACCCCTCTCCACAACACATCCGCATCCATCCCTTTCACAACGCATCCCCAACCACCCCCAGCACCATACATCCCTTTCCACAACACATCCCCACCCACTCTCATCACCATCCACCCCTCTCCACAACGCATCCCCCCCACCCACCCCCAGCACCATCCATCCCTTTCCACAACGCATCCCCACCCCCATCCATCCCTTTCCACAACGCATCCCCACCCCCATCCATCTCTTTCCACAATGCATACCCACCCACCCTCAGCACCATCCATCCCTTTCTACAATGCAACCCCAGCACCATCCATCCCTTTCCACAACACATTCCCACCCACCCCCAGCACAACCCATCCCCAGCACAACCCATCCCTTTCCACAAAGCATCCCCACCCACCCCTCTCCACAATGCATCCCCACCCTCAGCACCATCCATCCCTCTCCACAACGCATTCCCACCCATCCCTTTCCATAACGTATCCCCACCCCCAGCACCATCCATCCCTTTCCACAACACATTCCCACCCACCCCCAGCACCATCCATCCTTCTCCACAACGCTTCACCACCCCTCTCCACAACGCATCCTCACCCCCAGCACCACCCATCCCTTTCCACAACGCATCCCCAACCACCCCCAGCAGCATCCATCCCTTTCCACAACGCATCCCCACCCACCCCCATCCATCCCTCTCCACAATGCTTTCCCACTGCTCTCCACAACGCATCCCCAGCACCACCCATCCCTTTCCACAACGCATCCCCACCCACCCCCATCCATCACTTTTCACAATGCATCCCCACCCACCACCCATCCCTTTCCACAACGCATCCCCACCCATCCCTTTCCACAACACATCCCCACCCACCACCATCCACCCCTTTCCACAATGCATCCCCACCCATCCCTTTCCACAACACATCCCCACCCACTCTCAGCACCATCCACCCCTCTCCACAACGCATCCCTACCCCCAGCACCATCCATCCCTTTCCATAACGCAGCCCCACCCCCATACATCCCTTTCCACAACACATTCCCACCCATCCCTTTTCCACAACGCATTCCCACAACTCATCCCCACCCACACCTCTCCACAATGCATCCGCACCCCAAGCACCATCCATCCCTTTCCACAACGCATCCCCACCCACCCCCAGCACCATCCATCCCTTTCCACAACGCATCCCCACCCTCCATCCCTTTCCACAACACATCCCCACCCCTTTCCACAACGCGTCCCCACCCACCCCTCTCCACAACGCGTCCCCATCCACCCCTCTCCACAACGCGTCCCCATCCACCCCCAGCACCATCCATCCCTCTCCACAATGCATCCCCATTCCCCACCTACGCCTGGTACAGAGAGGTGGCTGTGGAGGAGGGGGGGTACAGAGAGGTGGCTCCACAACCACCTCTCTGTACTCCCCCCTCCTCCACAGCCACCTCTCTGTACCCCATTGGCGGTGCGTCCATAAGGGGCGCATGGGCGCCACCACCTCTCTCCTGTCACTTCTCTATCACCATAGATAGGTTCATTCATGATATTTTTTGGAAGCACCTGATTAGAGCCATAGGCTCTAATAGGCATCCAAAAAGGTGAACAGCAGGTGCCATGCTGGGCGCTCACTGTTCACTCAGCGCTGTGTTAGGAAAGCGATTCATTCACTTTCCTAACACTGAACTGCCTCCCAGCCAATCAGGTGCTCGGGCCCGTTACCTGATTGCCTGAAACGACAGGCGTTGTGATTGGACGCCTATAAAGAGGATGGGAGAAGACCGCAGCCTTGACCCGCTGCCCCACCGAGACAATGTAAGTGACGGGCGGGGGGATGCACAGTGGCTGCGTTTGATGGGGCACAGTGGCTGCGTTTGATGGGGGTTTTTCAGTTTGTTGTGCCCCCCAAAAAAGTTTGAGCACCAGCCGCCACTGCTGTACCCCCCTCCCTCCACAGCCACCTCTCTGTACATCCCTCCTTTAAAATGACTAAGAGTGTGTGTGTGTGTGTGTGTGTGTGTGTGTGTGTGTGTGTGTGTGTATATATATATATATATATATATATATATATATATATATATATATATATATATATATATATATTTATTTATTTTTTTATTAATAATTACAGTCTGATGATGGCTGAAAAGAAATCAAACTCAGTATGGCAGTATTTCAGTGAGCCAACTTAAGGGAAGGCCCAGTGCAATATCTGCCAGAAATTGCAGAGCATGGGAGCAGAAAAAGGAAAGGCTAAAAATACCACAAATATCTGGAATCATCTAAAAGTCCACCACCTCCAATCTTATAAAGACGCATAGAGGGAGAAAGAAGATGTAGCTGCTTCTTCAGCCAACTTTCAGCCTACTGTAGTTTGATTCTAAAAGAAAATGGCAAAATACTGATCCCCGATCCAAGAAAATTGATACCCTAATCACAGAAATGATTGCCACAGACAACCAGCCCTTTACAGTTGTTGCAGATATTGGCTTCCAACGCTTGCTGGCAACAACAGAACCAAGATATTCAATCAAAAGTGAAAAATACTACTGCACAGACATGCTGGACAGTGTGTACAAAAAGCTTACACAGCGAATTAAGATAAGACACTAATTGCAACAGAGAATGCTGGCCCCTATTTGTCCTTCAGAACAGACTGTTGGTCTGGTGAAACAGAATCACTTATGAGCCTGACATGTCATTTTATAGACAGTAACTGGGAAAGGAGACAGGTAATTCTAAATGTCAAGGCCATATCTGGCTCCCATACTGGGGACTATATCAGGGAGATGTTCCTTAGCATGCTCAATGATTGGGACATCAACCAAGACAGAGTGGTGCTTGTGCTGTGAGACAGTGGTGCTAACATGATTAAAGGCCTCAGACTGGAGATATACCAGACTTAAGCTGCAGTGCACACACACATTACAGCTTGTGGTGAAAGAGGGTATCAGCAGTCAGCGAGTAGTGGGGGACATTGCCAAATTAAAGACTTGTGCTACACACTTTATCCACTCTGTGCTTGCAAAGCAGCGTCTTGGAGCCATCCAAAAAGATCTTGGCCTCCCCCAGCACAGCAACATTCAGGATGTTCCCACCCGCTGGAACTCCACATTACATATGTTGCAGAGGATGCTGGAGCAGAAGCGTGCCCTGAATCTCTATGTAGCAGAACATGGCAAGTTTACCACACCTCCAGCAGAACAATGGCATATCATCTCAAATTTGATAGATACACTGGGCCCTATTGAGGAAGTGACTTTGGATATCAGCAAGGCAGAGGCCTCCATCTCCTGCATCATCCCATGCATTGCTGTGCTGAAGATGGTGCTTCAGGCAGAGGGTCACACCACAAGGGGGATCAAAACACTTAGGGAAACCATGTGGCAAAGCTTTGAGAGATGAGTCACAAAGATGGAAGATAACAAATGTTTGGTGCTGGCAACACTGCTTGATCCTCGGTACAAGGGTCATGTATTTGCAGGGGACACACTAAGCAAAGCAAAAACTTGGCTGCGAGAAGAGCACGCCATTGTGTCCGAGCAACAAAAAAGATCCACCAGTGGAGACAAAGGACCAGAAACAAAACAGACCATGACAAGGGTAGAAGAGGAGGAGGAACCCTGTCCCTCTGGAGAAAATGTATGCAAACATTTTTTGGGCTCATGGAACTCCTGCTGAAGAGAGTGATGAGCATTTAATTTCTGAGCAGTTGGAAAAGTACCTCCGAGAGCCACTGAAAGACAGACGGACTGGTCTGCCACTGGAATGGTGGAAACAGAATGCATCCCGCCTGTGCCACCTTGCACCACTGGCAAGAAAATTTCTCTGTCCACCTGCCTCTTCTGTTCCCAGTGAAAGAGTATTCAGCGAGATTGGGATCATCTATGACAAGAAGAGGAGCAGGCTCACAGGAGAAAATGAAGAGACTGTTTCCTGAACTACAACCTGAAGCTCTTAAACTGGGAGTACCAAGAGAACTTTTAAGTAATGGATGCGGGTGAAGAAGAGAATCCGGGACTGGAACTGAAGCAAAAAGCCTAAAACTAAAGAAAATTTGCACTTTTGTACTGTTTACAAACTTACCTCAGTAATGGCCATTATCTATTGCTAATGATTACGTTGATTTCTTTCAAAAGTTTTGATTACCTCACCTGTTTTTGTGTATTTTTAAGATACATTGTTGTGTACTTCTGTTATTTAATAAAATGGTTAATCTAAGCAATTTCCTGTATCCCTTCTTTATTATTTGACTAAACTGTTAGATTTTATGAAAAGAAGGAAAAAAAAAAAAAACAAAAAACAAAAATCGGCATCATATATCGGCCATCGGCCGCCCCGATTTCTAAATATCGGCATCGGCCAGAGAAAAACCCATATCTGTCGACCCCTAATGATGGGTCACTATTTCTCTCACCAACACCAGTGGTGGGTCACTATTTCTTCAACTGACACCAATGACTGATCACTATTTCTCAGACACCAATGATGGGTCACTGTTTCTTCTACTGACATTTAAGATGGGGCACTCTTCCTGCCAGACACAAAGGGGTTCTATTCCTTCCTCTAACACAAATGATGAATCACTATTCTATCCACTGACACCAATAATGGATCACTATTCCTCCCACTGACACCAAAGATGGCATACGCTTCCTGCCAGACACCAACAATGGGGTACTATTCCTCCCACTGACACCGATGATGGGTCTGTATTTTTTCCACTGACACCAATAATTGGGACTATTGCTTCCACTACCACCAAAAACAAATCACACTTCATCCCACAGACGCCAAACACAGCGATTATCTCTCAGCCTTTGAAAACTTTCCCACTTCTATACTGAAAAACTGACATTTTGAAGATAATTTAATTTTCTCATAAACAAGGGGTAGCCAAACTGCGACCTGTTGGCCAGATGTGGCCCTCTGCTTGCCTTTATCTGGCCCTTGGGGCACTATTCCTTCTACTGACACCATAGATGGGATACGCTAACTCCAACAGACACCAAAAATGGGGTACTGATCCTCCACTGACACCTATAATAGGTCACTATTGCGTTCACTGACACCAATAATGAGTTACTATTCATTCCACTCACAGCAATGATGGGTCACAATTCGATCCACTGACACCAATGATGGGTCACTATCTTTCCCACTAACACCAGTGATGGGTCACTATTTCTTCAACTGACACCAATGATAGATCACTAATCCTCAGACACCAATGATAGGTCACCATTTCTTCCATTGAAATTTAAGATGGGGCACTCTTCCTGCAAGAGGGGTTCTATTCCTTCCTCTAACACCAATGATAAATCAGTATTCCATCCACTGACACCAATGATTAGTCACGATTTCTTTCATCGACACGGATGATGGGGACAATTCCTTTCACTGACACCAACAATGATGGGTCACTATTCCTCCCACTTACATTGTTGATGAGTCTACATTTTTCACTTACACGAATTATGGGTCACTATTCCTTCAACTGACACCAATGATGGGTGTCTCTTCTTTCCACTGATAGATAACAAATCCTCAAACTGACACCAATTATGGGTCACTACTCCTTCCACTGACACTAATAATGGGGACTAATCCTTCCACTGACATCAATAATGGATCACTATTCTTTCCACACACACCAATAATAGGGACTATTCCTTCCACTGACACCAACAATGAGGTACTACTCCTCCCACTGACACCAATGCTGGCTCACTATTCTTTCTACCGATAGCAATAATAGGGCCCCTACTAGACCCCAGATGTTTTGGGATTGTGCTGGTTTACACGCCTGCAGAAAATGTAAAGCATGATTTAGGTCTACAGCCAATGCTATGGAATTTGAGATCAAGGAATTTATTTCCGGTCTTTCCATCCATGTTGTGTATGCATTGGAGTGCCCTTGTGGCTTAATGTATATTGCCAGGACCAAGAGGGTCTCTGAGCACATTTACAACATTCTTATTGGTTATAAAGACTACAGTGTCTCTGTATTTTAGACAAAAACATGGGAGAGGCCCTGCAGGTTTAAAGTTCTGGGGAATAGACAGATTATATCCAGCCTGGAGGGGTGGGAACATTGTTTGTGAATTGTCGAAACGCAAAACCCAATGGATTTTTTTGACTAACACGCTCAGCCCTAATGGGATGAGTATAGATTTAGATTTAAATTGTTTCATTAGCGATTACTAAGTTTATATTTTTAAATCAGACCATGGTGTTTGTTTTTTTTGGTGTTAACCTCTTGGATTTCCACTGGTTTGTTTTGTTTTTTGCTTTTGCCCCGGGTGTCAAGTGACATCTGTTTTGCCCCTTTTAGGGTGTTCCTTTGGGCGTGTACATAACCATTTTTCACTCATAAACCATGATGTATAGCGAGTTTTATATGAAGTAATATGGGCCATACATTAGTATATGTTTGCATTTTTTATTAATCTTTTTAGGGATTAGTCGCATTATTTCTTAAAATATCTGCTCCTAATGATGTTATTATGATCTATTTTTTAAATATATTTTTTAAAATCCATATACTAATTCCATACCCGAGGGGTTTGTTTTTATGGTACTATTAATGATATTAGTTTTTTTTGCAATGCGTTTTCACTCCAGTGAAAGTAGGCATAGTAGCATTTTTTTCTGCAGTGAAAGTGGAGTTTCCAGTATCTTTGCGGCCTCATACACCGCATATATTTTTTTTCATATTCTTTTTTGTGCGATTGTATCTGTATGTGATGTTGTTGTGGTGCACGCGTGGCATGGTCGCATCACTATGGTGATATCTTTCAGCATTCGAGGGATATTGCATTATTAATGTGGTATAATGTTATTTGACATTGCATTGGTTTATTTGATAAGGCTTTTTGGATGTGTATTTTTTGTACCTTAATGTCATTTCATGATTCAATGTGCTTTGATGTATGTTTTATTGTGCACTTATGTTTTAGTTTGCCCTTATCATTCATTTATTTTTGTAAGCTTTTAGACAGCTTCGGATGTTTGGGTATATCTATCTATCTATATATAAACATTTTTTCAATATGGTGGAGCTCAGTGCATGCATGCATGCAAGTGTGCTCTTGCCACTGGCTAATATTTTGAAGCGGCCCTGGATGTATATATTTCTAGATCGGCATCTCTGAGCGCACCGTAACTTTCTCTGTGCCCACTTGGTGTATTTAAAGGGGTTAGCGGTGCTGCATGGCCACGCCCTGTGAGGAAGACGCGATTATGAAATACGTTAGGGCGTGTCCACGCAGCTCCCCTGTCTGCCAGTCACGGTTCATGTCATCCCGGGTCTCACCGCGCTCATCAAAACCAGGAAGCGGTGAGAATGACATGTAGTGTGCAGTGCGGATTCAACACAGATATTGCTGTTTTTAATTGACTTCATTGTAAGCATATTTTCATTGGTTGTGGGAATGTTCCCAAATAAAATGGTGTTACGCTATATGCATTCCTTCTTTTCTTGCATGGAACATTGGGTGAGCTACCTAAAGATATTACCGTGAAATATATAGCAGCAGGATTTTGTTCCATACCACAAGGAGAGACCAAGTTTTAATCAACTGCTGCCTTATGAAGGATTTGATCACCAGAATAGCAGTTCACCCAGTTGTGCCTGGAGATTATAAGGCTATTTTTTAGCCCGTTTGTGGTAAGTGCATTACCAAAGGGGATCACTTTTGAGCACAAGGTTTCTTTCCGGTGTTGGTATATAGCTTGAGGCTTCCCTATGTTTCTGAGGGGGTCACAGAGCACCACATCTACCCTACAGACATTTGTTGGGACTTTGTCCAGGGGTGGCTCCAGCACAAATTTTTTGGGGTGCTATGCAGGTGCTGGAAGAAAAAGCAAGGGTGCTGATATGGTGTGCGCAAAATTTGCGTGTGTGGCCAAAATGTGGGTGTGGCCAAAATGTGGGTGTGGCCAAAAAGTGGGTGATTCTTCCAGATCTATAGCTTGTACCTTTCCCTCTTTGTATAGGCTAAAAAGGGCCTGGAGGTACACTGAAGAGATTGTGAAGTAAAATAAGTTCCACTGAGGCCAACAATTATAGCCCCCAGCATATGTCAGGGCCAGCAATAATCTCAAGTCAGTGGGGTAGTTAAGTATAAAAAGTCAACAGCCACAAAGAAGCCAGAGAACCATCTAAAAACTGTCACACATTGAAAACAGGCCATGCAGTCAGACACATTGTCCCATACCCAAAACAACTACAAAATGTGCTAAATAATAATCAGCACAATGCATGCCACAATAATTCAACGAAAGCAGTAAAAGATATAAATATATAAATTAAATATGTGATAAAAACAAAAAAAGTGTAATCTATGCATACATATAAAGTGCAATTTGCAACACAAGTGACCCTATTAGAATTTCACATCAACAAAGTTCACTAGAATTGTCTGCAAGCAGAGTGAATCCTCTGCAAGCTATATGCAGTTACCTCCATGCACCATAACACACTGGGTGAGAACTCTGCTTACCAGAGGTTAGGGCCTTAGATAGCAGGCCCAACAATGCATGGTCATGTCCCATGGGCAATAAGCATACCACCAACTGGACCTCAGATAGTTAATCTTCCTCCAGCATTACCTGCATCAGGGATTGTTCCCACAATAACTCACAGCAGCCAGGCCTGCAATTGTACACATAAAAATACAAAGAGCTGCCAAACTATTTCTAATACTGTTCAGCCAGCCCCTGCCAGAGAGCAAAGTTGGGTTGTGACCTCACTGATCTCCACTGCAGTTGAAGAAAACCTACCGCCTTCTCCTCAAAATGTATATGAGCCCTTACATTGATTGGTGGCATATATATTTATCAGGTTAGAGAAAAAAAATGTATGGTAACATGAGGGAGTGTGTTCACTTCTCTTATAGTGAGATATACTGTGACACCACACCAGCAATGTTAGGGCTCATTCACACTTGCGGTTAGGCAATTGCATGCATTGCACAGCAGTTATAGCTTTAAATCAGCCTTTTCACAACCTGTCAAACATGCTTATATCACTTTTTAGGAGAACAGTGGTGCCTGGTCCATTTGTAAAACAGCCCTTAGCTGCATTTGGCAGTGGTACCCTTAGGGCTTGTTTACACGCGAGATTGAGGTTGGTAAAACCCTGTGGTTGAGTGACACTTACCTTCCCCAATCCCTACCCCCTTTAGCTGCAGAGGCAGCAGCCAAAAGGTGTACACATGCCATGTTGTGCCCATATAGCTGATTATATTGTGCATCTGTATGGGCTCAATAGCCCCTTTATGTTCTCAATAGCCCCTTTATGCTCTCAATAGCCCCTTTATGCTCTCAATAGCCCCTTTATGCTCTTGTGCCTATATAGCTGCTATTGTGCCCACATAGCTTTTACTGTGCCCCATTATGCCCACTGACCTCAACTTCTTGCAGAAATTCCAGCTGCTGTGGAATCTGCTACCAAGAATGACAGGCGGAGTGCTATTAGTATCACTCCACCTGACATTGCAGCCGGAACTATGGACAAGGCATTGGCTCATGAGGCAGGCTTGATGCTAGGGTTGCCACCTTTTCTTCAAGCCAAATCCAAACACCTTAGTGGCGCATGGCAATTTCTTTGTAGTATACCCTGTAGGATTAGTAAAAGACCTGGGACACCTTTGGGTGTGCCAAGGAGAGTAATAACGTGGCAGGAGGGTGGGAGTGGACATGGGGGGGGGGGTTGTGGGGAGTATTAATAGGAGGTGCTGCAAAGAGAGGGGTGACCTAGGACAGGAAAGTGGGGGGGGGGGGGTGAGGGTGATGACTGGGGATGGAAAGCGGGGATGCAGCAAAGACAGGTGGTAGGTTGGTGGAATTCAGACAATGATGGGAAGGGGAAAGGAATGGAATGAGACTTGCAGAGAAAAGGGAGCTTGCTCTTTAAAGGTGAGAGGTGTGGATGGAGTTGAGCAAGGAGGCGAGGATCAGAGTCAGTGGTGAGGGGAAGGAAGAGGCTGAATGAATGGGAGAGCGGCAGTTCTGAAGTGAGATGCGGCATTGCTAGTGGGAGTGAGAAATCAAGCAGCATGTAATGTGCATGGAAGGTAGTTAGGTTATGTTACAGTGGAGGTGAACCAAAGCATGGATGGATAAGGAGCAGAAGAGGCTCAGGGAGAAGCCAAGTGAGAACGGAAACAGTGCAGAGGGGTAGAGTGTAAACTGAAAGTGCAGATGGAGGGGGACAGTTGGGGGCGGTGAGAGGCTAAGGAAGGGGGAGAGCTGGTGGTGGTGAGCAGCAGAAGATGCAGAGGGGGTGGCTGTTATAGGGGGAATCCCGATGAGATTAGGTCTGAATAATGTGTCTGGGTTTCAGGTGGACTGAGACCCGGACACATTATTCAAAACCCAAACTGTCCGGGTGAATCCCAGACAGGTGGCAACCCTACTTGATGCCCCGCAGCCACCTGATCCCTCCTGCCATGCTTCTCATGTTCTGTGCCTGGCCGCCGCCTTTATCCACAATCAGTGACTGAAGGTCGGCAAGCCCAGGACCAATCTACCAGTCACCTGGATGCGATCGACTGGTAGATTGTGGTCCACGGGTTGCCAACCTGAAAAGAAGAAAGAAGCCTTCGGAATGCGTCAGCCAGCAGCAGTTTGTACGTCCTCTTCGTAGGATCTGGAGACTGCTACCAGTGGACAAACTGTCACAAGTCAAAGACCATTTTAATCTAGCGTTAACATCAGGGGACATATGTGATTATCAGGAGGAGGACACCTATCATTACCTAGAGGTGGGGCACATTTGTAATTACTAAGGGGGTGCATGTGTCATTAGCAGGAGAGGGGCACAGGATTGCCAATCACCTGTAAATTTACAATCTGTAAAACTCAGCCAATTTTACTGTGCCTGTAAGCACTGGTTCACATTGATGCGATGCAGGAAACGCAGAAGATTCACTGCGTTTCCCCGCATTGCACTGCATAGCAATCACGTG
The DNA here is from genome assembly GCA_037953035.1 of Aquarana catesbeiana. NCBI lineage: Eukaryota > Metazoa > Chordata > Amphibia > Anura > Ranidae > Aquarana > Aquarana catesbeiana. Next base: position 50,371 of record JBBHAA010003449.1, on the reverse strand, counting down.
ACATCCATGCAATCTGCAAGTGTCAATGTTAGATTAACGACACCCTATAACAGATTGCAAAAACACAGTGCAATTGCCAGAATCACATCGCATGGGTGTGAACACCCATGCGATTCAGGTGCAGGGAAAAAAAAAAGGTCCTGCACCATTTTTGTGCGGATGTGATTTGAGCCATACAAAATGTATGGCTCATATCACACCACACAGACATTCCATGTGATGTACACAAGAATGCGCTGCGATTCCTGTGCAAATCACATGCAGTGTTCTGCACACACCAGTGTGAAACCAGGCTAAATGTCTGGGAATGGCAGCCACTGCCCATAAAAAAAAATATGGCCACAGGTCAGCTTGCAACTGCACATGCGCAGTTCCAAAAGCAGCAAAGTGATGTTTGGGTTCAGGGTGTGCTCAAGGCTGGTTGGGGTAGGCATAGTGATGTCATGGTGTTTGGCACCTTTGCTGAAATGCAAGGAGTGCTGCCCTGGGACTCAGAGTTAGAAGAGGCAAAGGCAAAGCTTACCCTCAGTGCCCTGTACCCGGCGAGAAACTACAGAGGTCAGTGTGAGTGACACAACAGCTCCAGCCAAGAGGTCACACTGTCTGTGGGGGGGAGGGGGGGTCAGATCGCTTAAGTAAGGGGGGGGGGCGAATACTCCCTGTGGTCACCGGGTTCCCCCACAATCAGAGATCCAGCTTTCCCCCTTAGGCTGTATTTACCCCTGAGCATTTAAAAGTTGCAAGTTTTTTCCGCGTTTTTGTTCAGGTCACCAATGTAAAAAAAAAAAAAAAAAAAAAAAAAAAAAAAAGCAGAAAAACGCCTGTAATCTGCCCCAAAGAAGCTCACGTTCTTTTTTTGAGCTTAAGGTGTTTTTTTAGGTGTTTTGCTTCAGGTGACAAAACGCTCAGATGTGAACAGGTGCCATTGAAATGAATGGGATATTGCTTGTTGGGCATTTTTCAGGCGTTTTACAAACGTTTTATGAGCTGAAAATGTTCAGGTGTGAATGCAGCCTAAAGTGTTAGTAGACTTTTTTTTTTGAAAATTAATATCTCCTAAACTTGCACTGATTGAGGAGCAGCAGCCGTGACATCACTGAGCTGTGTGCCACTGCAGAGACTCCGGTGCATGCCATCGCGGCTCATCCAGTCAGACGGCCGGAGTCCCCAAACCGGGAAGGAAGATCGAGAGAAGCTGGAAGCATCTGCAGCAGTGACAGCGTGCCGCTGGAGGGCTTCATTCTAAGGTAAGGCGCCTTTCACACGGACGGCTGTTCTGCCACAGGTAAAAGCATATAATATGTTCTGTGAAATTCAAGACTCCAGGCACTGCGATCAGCTACATTTGTACAGTTAGATTACTTGCGTTTAGCTGCATTTACGTGCGGCTGCGTTTGGAACATTCTTGACATTTCTGATGTGCTTCCTGTTGCTTTTCTTTCCTTCTTGCCGCTGCGATCCGCAGGAGAAATAGTACACTGCGATTACCTGCAGTTATGTGCAGATAGCTGCGCTAAATCGCTCCTGGACGCAGTCAATTCTATTTTTTCTATCCACACAGAACCGCATGTAACTAAATCGCAGCTAAACGCAGTGTGTGAATGGGGCCATAGGAAAGCATTGTGTGCTTTTAGCTGCGGTAGAAAACTAGAAAATCCGCAGCTAAAAGCACCATTCTATCCGTCCGTGTGAAAGGGGCCTAAGTCTTTCATAATGTGCTAGTATGCAGTCACCCTAGTCAGTCCTAGTATGGATATATACATGTTAAAGCCTCAGTCAATGCTGATCTTCATGTCACACCCCGACATGTTTCACCCCATCCAACAGGGCTTAATAACTTTTTAGCCACCTAAAGTATTGTGGCGCATAATGGAAAAATGTTGGCGCTCAGTGGTTGTGGGGGGGGGGGGGGGGGCAGGTCAACTTCTGCATCGGGGCCCACGGGCTTCAAGCTACGACTCTGGTATAGAGCGTGAACTGTGAGTATAGGGGGTTATGGGAAATGCATGGAGTGTGTTTATATTAGATCAAAAATTGAAGTGTCATCTTTTTTTTTGGGGGGGGGGGGGGCTTGCAAGTAGCTTGTCTTGCCTAGGGCACAGAATAGTCTACCACTGGCCCTGTTTTGTAAAACATGCACTCCTGATCTGGGGGCAGTTCCAGTTCAGTTTAATTGCAGTGCCCAAGGCAAATCAGAGTGCCAAGATTACAGGGCATGATTCCTCCTGTCATAGATCAAATAACAGAGGACTGCAGAGCAGAGTGGAGTCTCCCTCTCCCTAGGCACAGCAGCAGCTCCCTTATGAAAAGAAAAGCCAGCAGCCATCCTCCTAATCAGTGGCGGCCCATCAATAGGGGGCACCGCCCCCCCAAGGCTACTTATGAAAAAAAATTTTTTTTTTTAAAGTGTCCCTTTAAGTGGGTGTGTTAAGGACGGCAGCCACAGGGGTGCTATTGGAGGCATGACCCATGTGTAAACACGTGATTGGGGCTAAGAAGCTCTATTGGCCTCGTTTAGAGTGTGCTCAGGGCTATAAGCTCTGCGCCCCAAAAACTCAAACTCTAGCATTAGGTTGATTGTTGATTGGCAGGTCCATAGGGTGGGACTTTTATTGGACCTGCGGTGTCATTGGCTCACATGCTGCCTGTCTCCTTCAGCAAGTGAGGGGAATCACCAGCAGAAGAATGGTGGCGGGCTCAGGCAGACAAGGAGCGATAGATCCGTGCAGAAGCAGCTGTCCGTTCATCTCCGTGTAACACAGACTAGGCATCCAGCAGTGAACACAGGGATCACATAGAAATCTCCAGGTACAGTACATGCCAGGACTGGAGGGGGCAGAAGGGGCTATTATCACTGTGTCCTGAGTGACTCCACAGCAGCACTTTTAATCTCCAATTTTACTTCCCCTCTCTCCCTGCAATGGACGTCTGTGCACCTTCCCTAGCACACCGAATCTCCCCCTCCCACTATCTTCTGTTTGCATAGATCTTCACTGCTCTCAGATCTGACCATACAAATCACTGACTGCCACCCTTTCCTTCCCAGATTACTTTATATCTCTTTTACCTGTTCAGCAGCTCAGTACATTCTCTGCACTCATTAAGGCCCCTTTCACACTGGGGCGGTGGGGGCGTCGGCGGTACAACAGCGCTATTTTTAGCGCTGCTGTACCGTCGTTCTTGCAGCTGTATTCGGCCGCTAGCGGTGTGGTTTTAACCCCCGCTGGCGGCCGAAAAAGGGTTAAAATCACTCGTACAGCGCGGCTATAGCTGCGGTATTGCCGCGGTATAGCCGCGCTGTCCCATTGATTTCAATGGGCAGGAGCGGTTTAGGAGCGGTGAATACACCGCTCCTTCACCGCTCCAAAGAAGCGGTTTGCAGGACTTTTTTCACCGTCCTGCCAGCGCACCGCTTCAGTGTGAAAGCCCTCGGGCTCTCACACTGAACAAACAGCGGAGGCTGTTTAGGGGCGGTTTGCAGGCGGTATTTTTAGCGCAATAACGCCTGCAAACCGCCCCAGTGTGAAAGGGGTCTTAAGGTGGCCATAGTAGAAATTAAAGCAATCATCTATTCTATGGCCACCTTAAATGAGTGCAGATAATTTACTGAGCTACTGAACAGTTTGGAAGAGATAAAAAGTAAATGTTGGATGGATAGGGTGTCAGTCAGTGATTGGACCCCTAGAGAGGAATGCCCAGATCTGAGACCACACTTGTAAAGAAGAACTCAGCACAGGGATGATGGTAACCCCTCATAATGGGCACAGCGGGTGTACAGATCCAGGAAACTCTGCACAGGGATGGTGGGAACCTCATAATGTGCACAGGTGTACAGACCCAGGAACTCAGCAGGGATGATGGTAACCCCTCATAATGGGCACAGCAGGTGTATAGACCCGGGAAATCAGCACAGGGATGATGGGAACCCCTCATAACGGGCACAGCAGGTGTACAGACCCGGGAAATCAGCACAGGGATGATGGGAACCCCTCATAACGGGCACAGCAGGTGTACAGACCCAGGAATTTGGCACAAGGATGGTGGGAACCCCTCATAATGGGCACAGCAGGTGTACAGACCCAGGAATTTGGCACAAGGATGGTGGGAACCCCTCATAATGGGCACAGCAGGTGTACAAACCTAAGAACACAGTATAGGAATGGCGGGAACCCCTCATGAGGACACAGTGATGCTACAATTGACAGGCACAGTTTTACCTAGCAGTAATGACACATAATCACCCGATAAATGGCTATTTACTGCCCTGCATTACTAAAAGTTTAATTTTTCAGTTTTCGCCCCCTCCAAATTTTTGAGCACCAGCTGCCACTGCTCCTCCGTTCTTCCTCCCACCCCTGTGCTCTTGTCAGATGACTAGCACTGCAGAGCCAGTCAGCTCTCTGTGTACAACTCTTCTCCCTCCCCAGCAGTCTACCAAGGAAACAGCCAGCAGCTCAGCTATTATTATACCTTACCGTTCCTTGAGGGTGCTGGGCTGGGCTCACTCTCTCTGCTTCCTCCTCCCCCTTCTTTTGAGCGCTAAATGCAAATGCACCATATGTCACAGGGTAGCACAAAATTCGGAATCAATCCGCCCCCTCTCAGCTGGGACTAATTGCCGACCGGGCCATAGCCGAAAGACGGCTGCAGCACGGTCGGCTAGTTCTGGGTGGACGTCCGTGGGACGTCCTCCCAGAATACTGCTCTCGCGCGCCCCCTGGGGCGCGCACCCGAGAACTTCCGTGACCGCCGGGTCCAGAGGACCCGGCGCATCACGGTTCACGGTAAACGGCCGTTGATCGCGGCCGTTTACCATGTGATCGCGCCGTCAAATGACGGCGCGATCACATGTCAACAGGCCTCCCGCCCCTCTCTGTACCGATCGGTACAGTGCGAGGGGAGAGGGGGAGGGATCGGATGGCAGCACCGCTGTGGGCTGCATGTGTAGTGCCCACAGCGGTGCTCAGTGACAATTGCTGTCACATCCATCCATCCCTCCCTCCATGCTCAGCCATCCCTGCAATATACCTCGCAATACTCTGCATAATACCCCGCAATACTCTGCATAATACCCCGCAATACTCTGCATAATACCTCGCAATACTCTGCATAATACCCTGCAATACTCTGCATAATACCCTGCAATACTCTGCATAAAACCCCGCAATACTCTGCATAATACCCCGCAATACTCTGCATAATACCCCGCAATACTCTGCATAATACCCCGCAATACTCTGCATAATACTCTGCATAATACCCCGCAATACTCTGCATAATACCCCGAAATACTCTGCATAATACCCCGCAATACTCTGCACAATACCCCGCAATACTCTGCACAATACCCCGCAATACTCTGCACAATACCCCGCAATACTCTGCACAATACCCCGCAATACTCTGCACAATACCCCGCAATACTCTGCATAATACCTCGCAATACTCTGCATAATACCTCGCAATACTCTGCATAATACCCTGCAATACTCTGCATAATACCCCGCAATACTCTGCATAATACCCCGCAATACTCTGCAATATACACGGCACTACTCTGCAATATACCCCACAATACTCTGCAATATGCCCAGCAATACTCTGCAATATACCCAGCAATATACTCTGCACTACTCCGCAATACCCCACAATTTTTAACCAGTTCCCGCCCACAGTCATATGACGTTCTTGACTTTGTGTGGGGATATCTGAATGATGGGTGCAGCTACAGGCATCATTCAGATATCAGCTTTTTCAGCCGGCGATTTCCTACACCATAAGAATGATCATAGCGGCTATTACACTGCTTGATCGTTCTTACGGGAGGCGAGAGGGGACGCCCCCCCCTTCCCGCCACCCTCCGGTGCTTCTACCGACTCACCGCTACGATCGAAGCCAAGATCGTTTTTTTTTTTTTTTTTTTATTTCAGGCTTCCCAGCCTAGAGGTGAGATGTGAGGTCTTATTGACCCCATATCTCACTATAAAGAGGACCTGTCATGCCATATTCCTATTACAAGGATGTTTACATTCCTTGTAATAGAAATAAAAATGATCAAAAAATTTTTTTTGGGAGAAAAAAGTGTCAAACTAAAATAAATAAAGTAAAATAAACAATAAAAAAAAAAAAAAATGTTTAAAGCGCCCATGTCCGTGTGCTCGCATGCAGAAGCGAACACATATGTAAGTCCCGCCCACATATGAAAACGGTGTTCAAACCACACATGTGAGGTATCACTGCGAACGTTGGAGCGAGAGCAATAATTTTGGCCCTAGACCTCCTCTGTAACTCAAAACATGTAACCAGCAAAAAATTTTAAAGCGTCACCTATGGAGATTTTTAAAGGGGTTGTAAAGGTAAAAATTTTTTCACCTTAATGCATTCTATGCATTAAGGTGAAAAAACTTTTGACAGTACCGCCGCCCCCAGCCCCCCCGTTTTACTTACCTGACGCCTCGAATCTTCGCTGCTCGTCCTCGTCATCTTCATTGCAGCTCAGCCTGGTCGCTGATTGGCTGCAGTGGATGGATTGAAAGCAGCGCAGCCATTGGCTCGCGCTGCTGTCAATCACATCCGATGACGCGGCGCGCCGGGGGGCGGGGCCGAGTGATACAGAGAGCGGCTATAGCCGCCGGCTGTATCACGGGAGCGCGCCCGCAAGCACTCACCACCATGCGAGGGAGCTCGCATTAAGGTGGTAAATGCTTGCGGGGAGGAGCTGAAACAGCCGCCGAGGGACCCCAGAAGACCAGGTTCGGGGCCACTCTGTGCAGAACGAGCTGCACAGTGAAGGTAAGTATAACATGTTTGTTATTTAAAAAAAAAAAAAAAAATACCTTTACAACCCCTTTAAATAGCGACGTTTGGCACCATTCCACGAGAGTGTGCAATTTTGAAGGGTGACATGTTAGGTATCTATTTACTCGGCATAACTTCATCTTTCACATTATGCAAAAACATTGGGCTAACTTTACTGTTTTATTTTTTTTTAAAGCACAAAACTTTTTTTTTCCCCAAAAAAACGTGTTCGAAAAATTGCTGCGCAAATACCGTGCGAGATAAAAAGTTAAAACAACCGCCATTGTATTCTCTAGGGTCTTTGCTAAAAAAATATATATATATATAATGTTTTGGGGTTCTATGTAATTTTCTAGCAAATAAATTATGATTTTTACATGTAGGAGAGAAATGTCAGAATTGGCCTGGGTGCTCCTAGAATGCCTGATGGTGCTCCGTGCATGTTGGGCCTCTGTATGTGGCCACGCTGTGTAAAAGTCTCACACATGTGGTATCACCATACTCGGGAGTAATAGCAGAATGTGTTTTGGGGTGTAATTTGTGGTATGCATATGCTGTGTGTGAGAAATAACCTTCTAATATGACAATTTTGTGAAAAAAAAAAAAAAAAGAAAAAAAAAAAATCTTGATTTTGCAAAGAATTGTGGGAAAAGATGACAATTTCAAAAAAACTCACCATGCATCTTTCTAAATACCTTGGAATGTCTTCTTTCCAAATAGGGGTCATTTGGGGGGTATTTGTACTTTTCTGGCATGTTAGGGTCTCAAGAAATTAGATAGGCCGTCAGTACTTCAGGTGTGATCAATTTTCAGATATTGGCATTTGGACTCTCTAACATTCACAAAGACCAAATAATATACACCAAGTTGTACTTATTTTTACCAAAGATATGTAGCAGTATAAATTTTGGCCAAAATTTATGAAGAAAAATTACTAATTTGCTAAATTTTATAACAGAAACAAAGAAAAATTCATTTTTTTACCAAATTTTCAGTCTTTTTTCTTTTATAGCGCAAAAAATAAAAAACCCAATGGTGATTAAATACCACCAAAAGAAAGCTCTATTTGTGTGAAAAAAAGGACAAAAATTTCATATGGGTACAGTATTGTATGACTGAGTAATTGTCATTCAAAGTGTGAGAGCACCGAAAGCTTGAAATTGGTCTGGTTAGGAAGGGGGTTTAAGTGCCCAGTGGTCAAGTACATTAGAGGCTTATGGGACTGTATCCCTCCTCTACAAAAAAAGAGTCCCCACCAAATAGCAGACAGAATTCACAGGAGTTACAATATTATTTATAAAAAAAAAGTGGCATACAATGTGGACACTTTTTTTAAAATAATATTGTACCTACTGTGAATTCTGTCTGCTATTTGGTGTGGACACTTTTTTGTAGAGGAGGGATACAGCTCCAAAAGCCTCTGATGTTTAATTAGTCACAGCTGAGAGGGGGGCGGATTGATTCAGAATGTTCTGCAAATGTGCTACCTTTTAAAGCACCTGGTGCCTTTGCAATTTGGCGCACAAAAGAAGGGGGTGGAGGAAGCAGTGTGGAGCAGAGAATATGAGCCTAGAAGCGAAGTCTGAAGCAACAAAGGTATGATAACAGCTGAGCTGCTGGCTGTTTCCTTGGTAGACCTGAAGAAGAGCTGCTGTACACAGAGAGCTGACTGGTTCTGCAGTGCTAGTCATCTGACAAGAGCAGGGGGGGTGGAAGAATGGAGGTTTCCTGTTTAAGGCTAGCTGTGGTCTAGGAGGAGGATGGTTGCTTGCTGTTCTTTTCATAAGGGAGCTGCTGCTGTGCCTGGGGAGGGGGAGGGAGACTCCACTCTGCAGTCCTCTGTTATTTGATCTATGGCAGGAGGAATCCTGCCCTGTGATCTTGGCACTCTGATTTGCCTTGGGCACTGCCACTGCAATTAAACTGAACTGCCCCCGCAGATCAGGAGTGCCTGTTTTACAAAACAGGGCCAGTGCTAGACTATTCTGTGCCCTAGGCAAGACCAGCTACTTGCAAGTGCGCCCCCCCCAAAAAAAAACCCAGCAGAAAATGATCTAATATTAACACACTCCATGCATTTCCCGTGCACCCCCTGTACTCTCAGTGCGCTCCGTGCACCCCCTGTACTCGCAGTGCGCTCCATACACTTTAGTAACAAGCCAGAGCTCTTGTACATGGCGCACCCCTCAGATTGGCACTCTTAACGTGATGCACTCCATGCATCCCCATACACCCCCTATGTTCGCTGCACACTCCATGCATTGCCCGTACACCCCCTATACTCGCTGCACACTCTATGTACAGCTCCTTGGTTTAGTGCAGGCAGTGAAGGAAACAGAGGAAAGCATTCCCTATATACTGTATGTTCTGTATATTTACACACTGTTACAAAATGCTCAGGGACAGTGTCAGAGGGAACACAGCCACCAAGTATTCCTTTCTCCCATAAAGAATCATGTTTACTATAGAGCCCAGGTTGGCAACCTGTGGGCCATGATTTACCAGTCGATTGAATCCAGGTGACTGGTAGATTGGTCCTGGGCTTGCTGACCTTCAGTCACTGATTGTAGAAGAAGGTGGCGGCCGGCCACAGAAAAAGAGAAGCAGGGCAGGAGGGAGCAGGTGGCTGCGGGGCATCAAGTAGGGTTGCCATCTGTCTGGGATTCACCCGGACAGTTTGGATTTTTAATGATGTGTCCGGGTTTCAGTCCACCTGAAACCCAGACACATTATTCAGACCTAATCTCATTGGGATTCCCCCTATAACAGCCACCCCCTCTGCATCTTCTGCTGCTCACCACCATCAGCTCTCCCCCTTCCTCTGCACATTCGACCTCAGCTGTCCCCCTCCATCGGCACTTTCAGTTTACACTCTACCCCTCTGCACTGTTTCCGTTCTCGCTTGGCTTCTCCCTAAGCCTCTTCTGCTCCTCATCCATCCATCCATCCATCCATGCTTTGGTTCACCTCCACTGTAACACAACCTAACTACCTTCTATGCACATTACATGCTGCTTGATCTCTCACTCCCACTAGCAATGCCGCCGCTCTCCCATTCATTCAGCCTCTTCCTTCCCCTCACCACCGACTCTGGTCCTCTCCTCCTTTCTCACCTCCAGCCACACCTCTCACCTTAACCACTTCAGCCCCGGAAGGATTTACCCCCTTCCTGACCAGAGCACTTTTTACAATTTGGCACTGCGTCGCTTTAACTGCTAATTGCGCGGTCATGCAATGCTGTACCCAAACGAAATTTGCGTCCTTTTCTTCCCACAAATAGAGCTTTCTTTTGATGGTATTTGATCACCTCTGCGGTTTTTATTTTTTGCGCTATAAACGGAAAAAAGACCAAACATTTTGAAAAAAAAAAAGATATTTTCTACTTTTTGTTTTTTTTTTAAAAAAAATCCAATAAACTCAATTTTAGTCATACATTTAGGCCAAAATGTATTCGGCCACATGTCTTTGGTAAAAAAAAAATGTCAATAAGCGTATATTGGTTTGCACAAAAGTTATAGCGTCTACAAACTAGGGTACATTTTCTGGAATTTACACAGCTTTTAGTTTGACTGCCTATCTCATTTCTTGAGGTGCTAAAATGGCAGAGCAGTAGACACCCCAAGGAAATTGCTGAGAGGCATGTTGAGCCCAGTGAATATTTTTTTTTCTTTTTGTCCCAAGTGATTGAATAATGACCAAAAAAAAAAAAAAATTTACAAAAAGTTGTCACTAAATTATATATTGCTCATGCAGGCCATGGGCATATGTGGAATTGCACCCCAAAATACATTTAGCTGCTTCTCCTGAGTACGGGGATACCACATGTCTGGGACTTTTTGGGAGCCTAGCTGCATACGGGCCCCGAAAACCAATCACCACCTTCAGGATTTCTAAGGGCGTAAATTTTTGATTCACTCCTCACTACCTATCACAGTTTCGAAGGCCATAAAATGCCAAGATGGCACCCCCCCCCAAATGACCCCATTTTGGAAAGTAGACACCCCAAGCTATTTGCTGAGAGGCATGGTGAGTATTTTGCAGCTCTCATTTGTTTTTGAAAATGAAGAAAGACAAGAGTAACATTTTTTTTTTCAATACTTTGTGTCAAAAAGTGAGGTCTGCAAAATACTCACTATACCTCTCAGCAAATAGCTTGGGGTGTCTTTCCAAAATAGGGTCATTTGGGGGGGGGTTGTGCCACCTGGGCATTCCATGGCCTCCGAAACTGATAGGCAGTGAGGAGTGAAATCATAAATTTACGCCCTTAGAAAGCCTGAAGGCGGAGCTTGGTTTTCGGGGTCCCGTACGTATCTAGGCTCCCAAAAAGTCTCACATGGGGTGTAATTTCACATATTCCCATGGCATGTTTGAGCAATATATCATTTAGTGACAAATTTGTGCAAAAAAAAAAAAAAAAATTGTCTCATTCCTGCAACTTGTGTCACAATATAAAATATTTCATGGACCCGACATGCCTCTCAGCAAATAGCTTGGGGTGTCTACTTTCCAAAATGGGGTCATTTGGGGGGGGGGTTTGAACTGTCCTGGCATTTTATGCACAACATTTAGAAGCTTGTCACACATCACCCACTCTTCTAACCACTTGAAGACAAAGCCCTTTCTGACACTGAAATTTTTTTTAAAGCAAATGCCCTACAGATTAAAATTGTGGGTGTTTCATTTTTTTTTTTTTTCACACAGTATTTGCGCAGCGATTTTTCAAATGCATTTTTTGGGGGAAAAAACACACTTTTTTAAATTTTAATGCCCAAATGTTTGACGAAATAAAAAAGATGATCTTAGGCCGAGTACATGGTTACCAAATATGACATGCTTTAAAATTGCGCACAAAAGTACAGTGGCGACAAACTAAATACATTTTTAAAAGCCTTTACAGGTTACCACTTTAGATTTACAAAGGAGGTCTACTGCTAAAATTACTGCCCTCGATCTGACCTTTGCAGTGATACCTCACATGCATGGTGCAATTGCTGTTTACATTTGACGCCAGACCGACGCTTGCGTTCGCCTTTGCGCGAGAGCAGGGGGGGACAGGGGTGCTTTTTTTTTTTTTCTTATTTTTAAATCATTTTTATTATCTCAGGGAATGTAAATATCCCCTATGATAGCAATAGGTAGTGACAGGTACTCCTTTTCAAAAAAAAAAAATTGGGGTCTATTAGACCCTAGATCTCTCCTCTGCCCTCAAAGCATCTGACCACACCAACATTGGTGTGATAAAATGCTTTCCCAATGGCGCTGTTTACATCCGGCGAAATCTAAGTCATGAAATGCTCGTAGCTTCTGGTTTCTTAGGCCATAGAGATGTTTGGATCCATTCTGGTCTCTAATCAGCTCTATGGTCAGCTGGATGAATCACCGGCTGCATTCTCAGGTTCCCTGTTGGGACAGGAGAGCCAGAGAAAAACATGGAAGATGGTGGGGGGGCATTCCCTCCCACTGCTTGTAAAAGCAGTCTAGAGGCTAATTAGCCACTAGGATTGCTTTACATGAAAGCCGACCGCTGGCTGAAAAGAATGATACCAAGATGATACCTAAACCAGCAGGCATCATTCTGGTATAACCACTCAGTCCACCAACATACCAGTACGTTGCTGGTCTTGTTGGGTATATATTGTAAACTTTTTTTTTTAATGCAGCCTGTGGGCTGAACGAAAAAAAGATTGATCGGTGGGTATGCCCACCATTAGAATACCTCCCTTCATCCACCCACTTCTAATGATGGGCATACATGCACCGTTTATATATGCCGAAGCATGGGGGCATCCTCCCGCAAAAGGTAGGAGCAAATTGCTCCTCCGCCCACTGCTGCCCCCATGCTTCAGCATGTATGCTGAAGTATGTAACTGTGGTGGTAAAATCCCCTCCGACCGCGCTGGAGTCACGGCTTTATGTATCGTGGGAGCAAACTCTGTTGCTGTAAAGATAGATAAATCCGCTCTGCAGCTGAATGGCGTACCTGGAAAAAAAAATGGTTAACAATAAAACACAGTAAACCGTAAAGTATAAAAAAATTGCATACCTATAAAGCAAACATGATAAAAACAACATAATAACAATAACACATTGCAGAATAGAATACAGTTAAAATAGCAGAACAATAAAACAACAACTATTTTTGTTTTTTTTATTTTATTTTTTTTGTAACTTTTATAACTGTAACTGTTTCCAGGTTCGGGTCTCTCAAAATGCGATGGCATCTTGGGAGACCCTGTGAAAGTGTGTCCTAGTCTGTGCAGTGCTGTACCCTAACGCTAAAACTCAACTAGTGTATGGTAGCGTTCAAAACATTCACCAATGCAAAGACCAGGATTCTCAGGACAGGAGGGACAATAATACTGGGTGTCGCGCCTATATCCGCGCTTTCTGCAGACATGACATTTTCTTTGGGGGGCTCGTTGGGTAGGGGTACTCGGGAGGACATAAGGAAAATGCCTTTCATGCAGCCGGCTTACTGCATTTGGTTGGGGAAGGTGAGGTGGAGCACCGTCTGGAAACAGAAGGGCTCTGACGATCTCTTCCTGGAATTTAAGGAAGGATCCAGTCCGTCCTGAAGCTCTGTATAGCACATGAGCGTTCAGCAAAGCTAATTGAAATAAGTATACAGACACATTTTTATACCAGCGTCTGACCTTACGGGCAACTAGGTATGGTGCCAACAACTGGTCGTTGAGGTCCACCCCTCCCATATTGAGGTTATATTTGTGGACACAGAGGGGTTTCTCCACAACACCAGTCACCGTGGTAATTTGGACTGTTGTGTCTGCATGAAGGGAGGTAAGAACGAAAACATTCTTATTATCCCTCCACTTCATAGCGAGCAAATTATTACACTGCAAGCAGGCTCTCTCCCCCAGCCTAAGACGGGAATCTACAAGCCGCTGGGGAAAGCCCTGGTGATTAGGTCGCACGGTGCCGCATGCTCCAATCTGCTGATCGAAAAGGTGACTAAAAAGTGGCACGCTCGTGTAATAATTGTCCACATATAAGTGGTACCCCTTTCCGAATAAGGGTGACACCAAGTCCCACACAATCTTGCCAGCGCTTCCTATGTAGTCAGGGCAGTTTGTCAGCTCTACGTGACTATCTTTGCCCTCGTAAACCATAAAACTACATGTATAGCCTGTGGTCCTGTCACAGAGCTTATACATCTTGACCCCGTATCTGGCACGCTTGCTGGGAAGGTACTGTTTGAATGACAAGCGGCCAGAAAACTTAACTTAATCAGGGACTCCTCAACGCAGACAACTTGATAGGGAGTAAACCAGTCTGCAAAACGTTGGTTGAAGTGGTTTACGAGGGGCCGAATTTTGTAGAGCCAATCGTATTCAGGGTCTCCACGAGGACGACAGAGTTCATTGTTGTTGAAGTGCATGAACCGCAAAATCTGCTCATATTGTTCCCTGGCCATGGAGGCAGAGAACACGGGCATATGGTAAATTGGGTGAGTGGACCAATATGACCACAACTCACTCTTTTTATTTATGCCCATATTGAGGGAAAGGCCCAGAAAGATCTTAAATTCGGAAACCGTAATTGGTTTCCAATCTCTGGCAAGGGAGGACTGGGGAATAGTGACGGTGTGTTGACCAGCGTACAAATTGCTTTGGTCCACAATAGATCTAGAGATCTTTGGTGAAAAACCGCAAATAAAAATCAAGTGGCGTAAAATCAACTGTTTCCACATGAATGCCGGGTTGCCCAATGAATGGGGGAAGTACGGGTGCTGCAGAAGTGGTGGTTTCCCAATTAGGATTGGCGAATGCAGCAGGAAGGGCACTATGGGCACGACGCCCTGTGTTTGTCTTCTTGGTGGCAGCGGGACACTACTTGTGCTTGCCACCTCACCAGCTTGAACTGCACTTATGGGACTCGCCACTTTACCAAGTGTTACTGCAGTGCTGGATGTACAACCAGGGTGTACTAGGCCGCTGGTGCTTGCCAGTTCACCAGAAGGAATAGCGGCGCTAGTACTTCTCTGCTCCATACGAGGGACCTGCGGTTCTTGCACATCAAGGACAGAAGAAGAAGTTTGGGGTCTGGTACGTCTGACCTTGGCAGGGACCACAACTCCGTCGTCAGAGCTATCTGTCATGGAGCCGCTACTGTCTACAGGTTCATATTCTGAGCCTGAATATGACAGATGAGTGACTTCCTCTTCACTATCTGTCATGCTCAGAAACGTGTAGGCCTCTTCACTAGTGTACCTTCGATTTGCCATTTTGGGCTCTAAATTTAGTGGTACACTAGTGAGACTCATAGGCAAAAAAGCTCCCGACTGTTAGCGACTGATTCAAAACGCTACCAAAAAACTGTTAGGGATCGCAGGGATCAGGCCTGACTCTGCGAACGCTGCAGTTATGTGTAAGTGACAGTGATCGATCGATACTGCACTTGGGTGGGCTGGGCAGGGCTGGGCCGAGGGGCAAAACGCAGGTGCTAGCAGTTATCTGGGCTGATCCCGCTAACACCTTGCGTTTTTGGGGACCCTAAACTGCTGGGGATGCTAGTATAGATCTGATCAGATATTGATCCGTTCAGATACTATACCACTAAGGGAGGTGTATGCTGCGTGCGTGGGTGTTAGCACTACTGGCACTAACCTGACACTGCCTGGGGCGACTCAAACCTTATCTGACCCTAAAAACTTAACTTATATCACCGCTGGGCAATTATGGGGTTAAACCTTTATTGGGTAATAAACGGCGGATGCCCTAAAACTATAATAAACAAACTAACTAACCAGCGTCACCCGTAACACTTATACGGTGATCACTGGTGAAAGGGTTAACTAGGGGGCAATCAGAGGGTTAAAACCTTTATTAGGTAGTATATGGGGGTCCCTGTTGCTATAAAACACTGACTGCGAACCTATATCCTTACCTCCCTAACTAGCGTCACCAGTGACACTAATACAGCGATCAGAAAAACGATCGCTTGGTGACACTGGCGACGGGGGTGATCAAGGGGTTAACCTTTGTTAGGGGGGTACCCTAGACCTAAAGGGGCTAACCCTAACTGCCCTAACACTTATAACTGTCACAAACTGACACCAATGCAAAAAAAAACTGCTATTGGTGTCACTGTGACAGGGGGTGACTGGGGGGTGAAAAGTGTGCCTGCGTGTTCTACTGTAAGTGTAGTGTTGTGCAAACTCACATTGTTGTCCTTTCTCCTCGGCGCCGGAACGAAAAGACCAGCTCAAGGAGAGATGACATCACTTCCTCCACTTCTGTTTACATTACAGAAGCCGAGGAAGCTTGTCATTCGCTAGGAACGATCGCGAGGGGGTGGCCACGAATGAGTGGCCTCCCCCTCACCTCTGATCACCCCTGACCTGAATCCGACTGCCGCAGGCACTGGGGGGGGTCCAATCGGGCAGGCAGGGGCGTACAGGTAAGTCCTTATGCCTGCCCGTGCCATTGTGCCGACGTACATGGTCGTGCGGCGGTCGGCAACTGGTTAAAGAGCTAGCTCCCTTTTCTCTGCAAGTCTCATTCCATTCCTTTCCCCCTTCCCATCATTGTCTGAATTCCACCCAACTCCACCAACCTACCACCTTTCTTTGCTGCATCCCCTCTTTTTCCATCCCCAGTCATCACCCTCACTCCCCCCCCCCCCCCACACACACACTTTCCTGTCCTAGGTCACACCTCTCCTTCCAGCACCTCCTATTTAGAGTACCCACAACCCCCCCATGTCCACCCCCACCCTCCTGCCACATTATTACTCTCCTTGGCACACCCAAAGGTGTCCCAGGTCTTTTACTAATCCTACAGGGTATACTACAAAAAATTGCCATGCGCCACTAAGGTGTTTGGCTTGAAGAAAAGGTGGCAACCCTAGCATCAAGCCTGCCTCATGAGTCAAATACTTTGTCCATAGTTCCAGCTGCAATGTCAGGTGGAGTGATACCATTAGCACTCTGCCTCTCCTTCTTGGTAGCAGATTCCACAGCAGCTGGAAGTTCTGCAAGAAGTTGAGGTCAGTGGGCATAATGGGGCACAGTAAAAGCTATGTGGGCACAAGGGCATGAAGAGGCCATTGAGGGCATGAAGAGGCCATTGAGCCACTACAGAAGCACAATATCAGCTATATGGGCACAACATGGCATGTGTACACCTTTGGCTGCTGCCTCTGCAGCTAAAGGGGGTAGGGATTGGGAAAGGTAAAAGTGACTCAACTACAGGGTTTTACCAACCTCAATCTCTAGTGTAAACAAGCCCTAAGGGTACCACCGCCAAATGCAGCTAAGGGTTGTTTTACAAGTAGACCAGGCACCACTGTTCCTCTAAAGTGATCTAAGCATGTTTGACAGGTTGTGAAGAGGCTGATTTAAAGCTATAACTGATGTGCAATGCATGCAATTGCCTAACCGCTAGAGTGAATGAGCCCTAACATTTCTGGTGTGGTGTCACAGTATATCTCACTATAAGAAAAGAGAACACTCTCTCCCTCATGTTACCATACTATTTTTTTTTTTTTTTTTCCTAACCTGATAAATATATATGCCACCAATCAATGTAAGGGCTCATATACATTTGAGGAGAAGGTGGTAGGTTTTCTTCAAATGCAGTGGAGATCAGTGAGGTCACAACCCAAATTTGCTCTCTGGCAGGGTGCCTGGATCATAAGGCTGGCTGAACAGTATTAGAAATAGTTTTGCAGCTCTTTGTATTTTTATGTGTACAATTGCGGGCCTGGCTGCTGTGATTTATTGTGGGAACAATCCCTGATGCAGGTAATGCTGGAGGAAGATTAACAATCTGAGGTCCTGTTGGTGAAATTCTTCTTGCCCGTGGGACATGACCATGCCATCAAAGGCCTTAACCTCTGGTAAGCAGGCTGAGTTCTCACCCAGTGGGTGATGGTGCATGGAGGTAGCTGTTAATAGCTTGCAGAGGATTCACTCTGCTTGCAGACAATTCTAATGAACTTTGTTGATGTGAAATTCTAATAGTGGTCACTTGTGTTGCGTATTGCACTTTATATGTATGCACAGATTACACTCTTATTGTTTTTTATCACATATTTAATTTATATATTGAGATTTGTTATGCTTACACTGCTTTCTTTGAATTATTGTGGCATACATTGTGCTGATAATTAGCTTTAGCACATTTTGCAGTTTTTTGGGTATGGGACATGTGTCTGATTGTATGGCCTGTTTTCAATGTGTGACAGTTTTTAGATGGTTCTCTGGCTTCTTTGTGGCTGTTGACTTTTTATACTTAACTACCCCACTGACTTGAGGTTATTGCTGGCCCTGACATATGCTGGGGGCTATAATTGTTGGCCTCAGTGGAACTTATTTTACGTCACAATCTCTTCAGTTTACCTTCAGGCACTTTTTAGCCTATACAAAGAGGGAAAAGTTGCACATTACAAGCTATAGATCTGGAAGAATCAACCACATTTTGGCCACACCCACATTTTGGCCACACACGCAAATTTTGCGTGCGCAACATCAGCACCCTCACTTTTTCTTCTTGCACAGCACCCCCAAAAAATTTGTGCTGGAGCCGCCCCTGGATATTGTATTGAAAGACTATAGTCACCCAGCACAGGTAGCAACGGAGGTAAGGGGACTAATCGTTTACCAGAGCATCTTTCGTGTGCAGGGTATGCCTGGGATATTGGCTAGGACAGAGGCTCCATATTGGGTATATGGTGAACTCAAATTCTTCCCAGCCACACTCGGACAGTACATGGACAGCTGGAGGGCTGGGCTGGACGGCAACGCCATGAAGCCATATACACTTGCCCCACACAACACATGTCCCATCCCAACATAATAACCCACCCGTCCCCCTCCCGCGCCCACCACATGTGGTTAGAGTACGGTATGGTACTGAAGTCTAGCATAGAAATGTACTCTTAGGATGATGGGTGTGTGATATCCCGTTCACTCAGGCAGAGCTAGCCCTGCCGGGATATATTCAGCGGTAGTTCATGGTCAGTTCGCCCAGAACATCTGTCGGTTTTTGGTTGGATTGAGGGAATTTGAGTTACTTAGATCATGTACCACTGAGAAACTGTCTAGATTTAAGAGGACCTGCAGGAGTCCAGAGCAAGGGATTGCCGTGAGCTGTCCTAACAAAGAGCACCTCATCACTAATGTCCTCAGATCAGAGCCAGCAAGCAGATAATTTCACCATCCCCAATCCTGTGTTGTGTTATAGGTGGAGTGACCCTTTAAAAATAGATGAATTACCAAGTGCTGCTTGAAAACAGGGAGTGGGTGGTCTTGCTACTGCAATCTATATTAGATTGTTGACTAATAAACTGAAGGTACCAGCACCATATCCCATTCTTCACTCTCCCTGCTGTGACGCAAGTAACAGTCTCTGCTTTCCTCTGTGAACGGTGGCATCAATTTTTGCATAAGATTCCATATACTGATTGGCAAATAAAACCAAACGGCAGGCTTCTGTCAGAAAGTACAGCATACAAGTCTGTACGTTTCGCCAGGATAGCTAGTCAGGGGGTAGGATGGGGACAAATGGGGACCTCTGAGTGGTACAAAGGGGGGTAAGGTAAAAGGGGGGGGGGGCTGTGCGGACATCCCAGATTTAACAGGCAGGCATAACTAAACTCGCTCTCACATTGCTGATAGCCTAAAATGCATGTCACTCACGTGAAGATCCCGTTGGGATCATGACTCCGGGTTGCTCCTCCCAATCAGCGTAGGTTCTCTGTCGGTGTCTAGATGAGTTGTGTGGGAGACCTGAGAGGGCCGCCTGGGGTGCCGATCGGGATTCTCTGCAAGGCAAAGGGCTCAGCCAGTTCTGCAGCGGGATCGTTTCCATCTCCAGAAATGCAAACAAGTCGGGGAGCTCTGTGTGGTGCTGTAGGGTGAATGATTTGCTTCCTTTGCAGATGGTCAGCTGGATGGGGAACCCCCACCAATATGGCAGCTCCACACAGCATAGTGCTTCCAGCAGGGGCTTCAGCATTGCTCTCCTCAGCAGGGTCACCCAGGATACATCCGTGAATATAGAGATGTGTGCCCCATCAAATTCAACCAGTCCCTTAAGCCGTTCCGCTCTCATAATCTGCTCTTTTATGCCATAACGATGCAGGCGGCAGATCACATCATGGGGCCGATTCCAAGTCCACCGGCTTGGGACCTAGCGCCCTGTGTATCCCATCGAACTCCAGGTTTACAGGTGGTTCCCCCGTCTAGGACCCTATGTAGAATCGCCAGGACAGTCTCTGTTAAATTTTCTGGAGCAGTCACTTCGGGCAGCCCCCGGACCTGCAGATTGTTGCAGCGGCTCTGGTTCGCTAGGTCATCTGCGTGGAGCTGCACCTCCACCAGCTGTTCTTGATACTGTAGGTGCACCCGTTCTAGCTGAGTAACACTGGTCTCCAGGGCGCCCACCACTGACTCGTCTCTGGTCAGCCTGTCATCCAAGCCGTGTACCTCCGAGCAAATCTCCTGGAGGTCTCGGGGGTGTTGTTCCTCCACCCTCAGCAAGGTATTATATTTCTGATGGGTTTCGCATAATGGAAGCAAAAGAAATGACATTATAAATAGAGTGTGGGTTTTACACCAAATCTATAACCGTTTTTTTTTTTTTTTTTTTTTTTTCAGATTTATGAGTATGGTGTGATTCTGCATCCATATTTAAATGTTGGATGCTGATGAATGTGCTTGTCAACAATGTGTGAAGTGGCCATCACAAAGTTAACATTTCCTGCTTTGTACCCTCCACATGCCCAACAATTTAAATTGTTTTGTTTTTGGTATCACTGATCATGGCCAGAGACTTGGACATTTGATCTTTTCTATTATACACTGCACAGATACATATGCTTATATAGCTGATGAATTCTTTCATTTGCCAAGAGTGTGAGTACTTGAGGTAGAATTAATTACACTGGTGGGTGTGTCCTTTACTGGGTGGGTGTAGGGGTGCTATCAATCCAACCTATGTTATATACACCGGCTGTGGTTTTAATGAATGTTTTGTCTGCTGTAATTGTTTTGCATTTTGGCTCTCAAAAGGGGATTTTTGTGTCTGTCCAGTGTGACCATGCATTTCTTGTTTGTAAGCATCAGCTGACCCTTCGCTTTTGATTGTTACCGTACTTATCGGCGTTTAACACATACTTTTTTTCCCCTTAAAATCAGGGGAAAATCGTGGGTGCATGTTATTCGCAAATCCCTGATGTCTGTGAGGGCAACAGGAGCGCCGCCGACATAGACTGAGCCGAGTGTACTGTGTACTCGGCTCCGCTAGCACACCCAGTCCTGCCTCCTAGCCTTTACGTCCCGCCATTGGACTGGTGTTGTGTCCATCAAAGGAGCCGGGCCAAAGGGGCAGGACAGGGTGTGACTGCGAGTGGAGCCGAGTACGCTCAGCTCGGTCTATGTCGGTGGCGCTCCTCTTATCTTCAGAGACAGCGGGGAGGAGCCGAATACACATGACATCTGTATCTCAGCAGCGCTAATTTTAAAAACCCATCATGCTGCAATTTTGGGAAAGGCTGCAGATGGACACTGGGGAAGGCTGCAGATGGATGGTGTGCAAGGCTGCATTGATGGGCGTTTAAAATTTGTTTGTTTTTTTTTTTTTTTTTTTTACCTTAAACTTACCTCCTAAACTTGGGGTGCGTGTTATACGCCAATAAATAAAGTACTTAAAAATCTCTCCTGTTTTACACCAATGCCTAATGTTGATCTAGTTTTCTAAATTGTTTTTATAAAAATAAAGCTTCCTGCTAACGCTGTCACAGCCGGATGCCCACAGTAGTATTGCCAGCGCTGTGGACAGGCGGGGGAGAGGAGGGTTTGGGTGGGTGGCCATGTCGCTGGATTGTAGCCACCTGTGTCCGTCAATTGCAGCCATCACTACACTTTCTTTGAATAAATTCTGTGTTACAATGGATGATGTGCCC
Source organism: Aquarana catesbeiana (assembly GCA_037953035.1). Lineage (NCBI taxonomy): Eukaryota > Metazoa > Chordata > Amphibia > Anura > Ranidae > Aquarana > Aquarana catesbeiana. Next base: position 28,648 of record JBBHAA010003449.1, on the reverse strand, counting down.
CGCTGTACTGTATGTGCTTTTTAAAAAACTGTCACTTCATACCGAATTTCACTGTAGTACGATATATCCCGCTTATGTGACTCCTGTCCCATCCCATCCCGCCCCTCTCCTCTCTCGTCTCCTGAGTCCTGACGTCAGTGGGGAATTCTCTGCCCCGCCCACTGACTATAGCTATCGTATCAGAAGAGAGGTGGGCGGGATTGAGAATTCCCCACTGACGTCAGGACTCAGGAGAGCGGAGAGGAGGCGGGACGGGCGGGGAGTCACATGAGCAGAATATATCTTACTACAGTGAAATTCGGTATGAAGTGACATTGTTTTTTTAAAAAGCGCATACAGTACAGCGGGGCACATCATCCATTGTAATACAGAATTTATTAAAAGAAAGTAATTTTAAAAATACATTCCGAGTGCTTTCCTGGGAGGGGCGGGGCTAGTTGCCATGACGTCACCCGCAATCGATTTTCCGGTCCTTATGCATCAATACCGCAGCGGGGACACCCGAATTGCGATGCAATGATTAATTTCAGCACCCCTAATACCCTGCCATGCTCAGCCATACTCGGCTGTCCTCAGCCTCTATGTGGCCAGGCTGTGGAAGTCTCACACATGTGGTATCGCCATACTCAGGAGTAGGAGAATCTATTTTGGGGTGTCCTTTTTGGTATGTACATGCTATGTGTTAAAAATATTGTATAAATGGACAGCTTTGTTTAAAAACAAAATGCGTTTTAACCACTTCCCGCCCGCCGGCCGTCAAACGACGTCCTTGACTTTGTGCGGGGATATCTGAATGATGGGTGCAGCTACAGGCATCATTCAGCTATCAGCTTTTGCAGCCGGCGATTCCCTACACCATAGGAACAATCATAGCGGCTGTTCCACTGCTTGATCGTTCTTACGGGAGGTGAGAGGGGGCGTGTCCCCCCACCCTCCGGTGCTTCGGCCGACTCACCACTACGATCGAAGTGGTGTGTTTTTTTTTTTTTTTTTTTTTTTTGTTTTTTTTTTCAGGCTGCCCAGCCTAGAGGTGAGATGTGGGTTCTTATTGACCCAATATCTCACTGTAAAGAGGACCTGTCATGCCATATTCATATTACAAGGGATGTTTACATTCCTTGTAAAAGGAATAAAAGTGATCAAAATTTTTTTTTTTTGGAAAAAGCGTCAAACTAAAATTAAAGTAAAATGAACAATAAAAAGAGAGAAAAAAAAAAATTTTAAACCGCCCGTGTGCCCGCATGCAGAAGCAAATGCATAAGTAAGTCCTGCCCACATATGAAAATGGTGTTCAAATCACACATGTGAGGTATTGCTGTGATCAGTTGAGCGAGAGCAATAATTTTGGCTCTAGAGCTCCAAAACATGTAACCAGTAAAAAATGTTAAAGCGTTGCCTATGGGGATTTTTAAGTAGCGAAGTTTGGTGCCATTCCACAAGCGTGTGCAATTTTGAAAGGTGACATGTTGGGTATCTATTTACTCGGCGTAACTTCATCTTTAGCATTATGCAAAAACATTGGGCTAACTTTACTGTTTTGTTTTTTTTAACGCACAAAACTGTTTTAAAAAAAAAAAGTGTTCGAAAAATTGCTGCGCAAATACTGTGCGAGATGAGTTGCAATGACCGCCATTGTATTCTCTAGGGTCTTTGCTAGAAAAACATTATGTTTTGGGGTTCTATGTAATTTTCTAGCAAATGATGATTTTTACATGTAGGAGAGAAATGTCAGAATTGGCCTGGGTGCTCCTGAAAGTGGTGTTCCGGCCGAAATTATACTTTTTAAATAAAAATACCCCTATATTACACAAGCTTAATGTATTCTAGTAAAGTTAGTCTGTAAACTAAGGTCTGTTTTGTTAGTTTATAGCAGTAGTTTGTTATTTTATAAACTTACAGCAGGCCGTGGCCATCTTAAGTGTGGGCGTCTGAAGCCAGACTGTATTTCTTCCTGGATCTCATCCTTGGAGATCTCGCACATGCTCAGTGCAGCACAAGCAGTGTAATAGGTTTCAGGTCAGGTTTTCATAGCAACGGCAGTTTCAGAGGAAGTTGCCGCCCCTTCCCAGAAGGCATTGCAAACAGGAAATGATGCGATGGGCCGCGGCCAGGGAGGAGGAAGTGAAAAATACAGCAGATATAGAGTAGGTGCTGAGAAAAAAAATAAAAAAATATCCAATTTGTTTACAGTGCGCAGTTTAGTGAGGGATGCTGAAGAGTTGTAAAAGTGGGTGGAACTCCACTTTAAGGTGCTCTGTGCTGGTTGGGCCTCTCTATGTGGCCACGCTGTGTAAGTCTCTTGCATGTGGTATCGCCATACTCGGGAGTAATAGCAGAATGTGTTTTGGGGTGTAATTTGTGGTATGCATATGCTGTGTGTGAGAAATAACCTGCTAATATGACAATTTTGTGAAAAAAAGAAAACTTGATTTTGCAAAGAATTGTGGGAAAAATTTACAACTTCAAAAAACTCACCATGCATATTTCTAAATACCTTGGAATGTCTTTCCAAAAAGGGGTCATTTGGGGAGTATTTGTACTTTTCTGGCATGTTAGGGTCTCAAGAAAAAGAAATTAGGCCATCAGTACTTCAGGCGTGATAAATTTTCAGATATTGGCACCATAGCTTTGGGTTATTTTTACCAAAGATATGTAGCGGTATAAATTTTGGCCAAAATAAATATATAGAAAAATTACTAATTTGCAAAATTTTATAACAAACGACGAAAAATGCTTTTTTTTTTTATAGCGCAAAAAATAAAGAACCCAGCGGTGATTAAATACCACCAAAAGAAAGCTCTATTTGTGTGATGAAAAGACAAAAAAATCATATAGATACAGTGTTGCATGACTGAGTAATTGTCATTCAAAATGTGAGAGCACCAAAAGCTGAAAATTGGTCTGGTTATTAAGGGGTAGGGATGAGCCGAACAGCCCCCGGTTCAGTTCGCACTAGAACCTGCGAACAGACCGAAAATTCGCACGAACGTTAGAACCCCATTGACGTCTATGGGATTCGAACGTTCGAAATCAAAAGTGCTCATTTTAAAGGCTAATTTGCATGGTATTGTCCTAAAAAGGGTTTGGGGACCCGGGTCCTGCCCCAGGAGACATGTATCAATGCAAAAAAAAACTTTTAAAAACGGCCGTTTTTTTCGGGAGTGATTTTAATGACGCTTAAAGTTAAGTGAAATATTCCTTTAAATATCGTACCTGGGGGGTGTCTATAGTATGCCTGTAAAGTGGCGCGTGTTTCCCGTGCTTAGAACAGTCCCTGCACAAAATGTAATTTTTAAAGGAAAAAAGTCATTTAAAACTGCTTGCGGCTTTAATGTAATGTCGGGCCCTGGCAATACTAATGAAAATCGGTGAGACAAACAGCATGGGTACCCCCCAGTCCATTACCAGGCCCTTTGGGTCTTGTATGGATATTAAGGGGAACCCCGCACCCAAATTAAAAAAAGGAAAGGCGTGGGGCCCCTAGGCCCTATATACTCTGAACAGCAGTATACAGGCGGTGCAAACAAGACAGGGACTGTAGGTTTGTTGTTAAGAAGAATCTGTTTGTAATTTTGAACTGGTACATTTTTAACGTCTTTAGCTCCAGCCAAAAAATCTATTTTAAGCTTTTTGGAAAACGTAGGGAAGGGTTATCACCCCTGTGACATTTGTTTTGCTGTCTGTGCTCCTCTTCAGAAGATTTCACCTCCATATATTTTTTTTTTTTTGTCCCAATGACAAATGTTTTTTGAAAATTTGGGGTTTTTTTTGAAACAAGGATTGGTGATAAAGCATCAGTGGAAAGGAGAAACGTTTTTCCCATATTAACTCTTACAGGAGAGAATTTCCCTTCCTAGGGGTAGATTTCATCTCACTTCCTGTTGTCTCCTTCCGTTTGCAAGTAGGAGTCATTTGTAAGTTGGATGTTTGAAAGTAGGGGCCTGCCCTATATACTCAGCAGAAATTTGGGCCTTAGGTGTTGTTGTGGCCACAACACTGTAAGCCCTCACAGGGCCCTGCTGTGAAATATTAGATCAAGAATTGTAATTACATGCCCCTGTTGAACAGGGGCAGAAAAATTGTGCCTTTGGTGGTGCTAGTGCCACAACACTAAGTCCTCACTCGCTCTTGGTGGGCGCAGAAACGGGCCCTGCTGTGAAATATTAGATCAAGAATTGAAATTACATGCCCCTGTTGAACAGGGGCTGAAAAATTGGGCCTTAGGCACTGGTGCTGGTGCCACAACACTGCAACCCCTCACAGATACTCTAGTTGGAACGCAGAAACGGGCCCTGCTGTGAAATATTAGATCAAAAAATGTAATTACATGCCCCTGTTAAACAGGGGCTGAAAAATTGGGCCTTAGGCACTGGTGGTGGCACCCAGAACCAAAAATGTTCTTACAAGCTATCAGCGTGATCATTGAGGAGGAAGAGGATAATTACTCAGGATAGTCACTCAGCATCAGCATAGGCAGTCTTTGAAAGGATCTGAGTTTTCAAAAAAAAAATTATTCGGTTACATCAGCATCGGGTGCTTAGTAGCTGGTGGTGATCCAAGACTGATTCATTTTTATGAAGGTCAGTCGATCGACCGAGTCGGTGGACAGACGCACCCTGTGATCGGTTACAAAGCCTCCAGCAGCACTGAATGTGCGTTCCGAAAGAACGCTGGATGCAGGACAGGCCAGTAGCTCAATTGCATACTGTGCAAGCTCTGGCCAGTGATCCATCCTCAAGACCCAGTAACCCAGAGGATTTTCGGTGGGAAAGGTGTCCAAGTCAGATCTTGCCCCTAGGTATTCTTGCACCATGTAAAACAGACGCTGGCAATGGTTGCTGGAACCGATCATACCTTGGGCTGCGGACCAAAAAATTGTCTGAACGCATCAGTCAGATGGCCACCTTCTCCACCGCTCCTTCTTTGACTGACCGAAGCCTCAGCAACACGTTGTCCAGAAACAGGAGTTTGTAACCTTCCAGTCCCTGGGAATGCGTTGCACAGACCTTTCTGCAAGGCCTCCCAAAGATGTTTCATCCTCTGCTCCCTCTGCGATGGCAAGATAAGGTCCGCAACCTTACCCTTGTAACGTGGATCAAGGAGGGTTGCCAGCCAGTATTGGTCCTTCTTCTTGATACCACGAATACGAGGATCCTCCCGCAGGCTTTGCAGGATCAGGGAGAACATGCAGCGTAGGTTTGCTGAGGCATTCGGTCCGGAGTCCTCTGGGTCACTAAGGACGACATGGTCCGCAGCCACCTCCTCCCAGCCACGTACAAGTCTATGTGTTTCTTGGGACTGATCCCTTAAAGGCTGATGCTGAGTGCCAGGCTCCACCTCCATACTGACACAATCCTCGTCCTCCTCGTCCTGTGTGATCGGCGGGCACGCAGGAACACTGTCTGGATAAAGGGGGGGCCTTGAGAGGTAAGGAAGTCCTCCTCTTCCTCCCTCTGTTCTGCCTCAAGTGCCCTGTCCATTATTCCATGCAGCGTGTGCTCCAACAGGTGGACAAGGGGGACAGTGTCACTGATGCATGCACTGTCAGTGCTCACCATCCTCGTGGCCTCCTCAAATAGTGACAGGACAGTGCATGCATCCCTGATCATGGCCCACTGGCGTTGGGGGAAAAAAAAAGGTCCCCCTGACCCTGTCCTGGTGCCATAGTCGCACAGGTAGTCATTGATGGCCCTCTGCTGCATGTGAAGCCGCTGCAGCATGGCCAACGTTGAGTTCCACCTGGTGGGCAAATCACAGATTAGGCAGTTCTTGGGCAGGTTAAATTTTTATGCCCCTGTTCAACAGGTGCATGTAATTACAATTCTTGATGTAATAATTCACAGCACGGCCTGTTCCTGCGCCCACCAAGAGTAACTGTGAGGGCTTACAGTGTTGTGGCAACACCAACACCTAAGGCCCCAATTTCTGCAGAGTATATAGGGTAGGCCCCTACTTTCAAACATCCAACTTACAAACGACTCCTACTTGCTAACAGAAGGAGACAACAGGAAGTGAGCTGAAATCTACCCCTAGGAAGGGAAATTCTCTCCTGTAAGTTAATATAGGAAAAACGTGTCTCCTCTTCACTGATGCTTTATCACCAATCCTTGTTTCACTAAAAACCCCAAATTTTCAAAAAACATTTCTTTGGGACAAAGTGAGGTGAAATCTTCTGAAGAGGTGCACAGACAGCAAAACAAATGTTACAGGGGTGATAACCCTTCCTTATGTTTTCCAAAGCTTAAAAATATATTTTTTTTGGCAGAAGCTACACTTTAAAAATGTACCAGTTCAAAATTACAAACAGATTCTACTTAACAACAAACCTACAGTCCCTGTCTTGTTTGCACCGCCTGTATACTGCTGTTCAGAGTATATAGGGCCTAGGGGCCCCACGCCTTTCCTTTTTTTAATTTGGGTGCGGGGTTCCCCTTAATATCCATACAAGACCCAAAGGGCCTGGTAATGGACTGGGGGGTGGGGGTACCCATGCCATTTGTCTCACTGATTTTCATCCATATTGCCGGGACCCGACATAACATTAAAGCCGCAAGCAGTTTTGAATGACTTTTATTCCTTTAAAAATGTAATTTTGTTTCAGGGACTGTTCTAAGCACGGGAAACATGCGCCACTTTACAGGCATACTATAGACACCCCCACCCCCCCGGTACGATATTTAAAAGAATATTTTGGCTTTTTTTTTTTTTTCACTTTAAGCATCATTAAAATCACTGCTTCCTAAAAAAACATCTGTTTTTTAAAACTATTTTTTGCATTGATACATGTTCCCCTGGGGCAAGACCCGGGTCCCCAAACCCTTTTTAGGATAATAACTTGCATATTAGCCTTTAAAATTAGCACTTTTGATTTTGAACGTTCGAGTCCCATAGACTTTATTGGGGTTCTAAAGTTTGCGCAAACTTTCGGTCTGTTCGCAGGCTCTGGTGCGAACCGAACCAGGGGGTGTTCGGCTCATCCCTAGTCGTCACTGATTTTATACTGAAATGTTCTTTTTGCTGAACTGGTAAGTACACTCAGGTGTGCTACTATTGTCAGACAAAATTCGGTTGAAAATACCCCTTCAACCTAGGTGTGCATTTTTATAAATAAACGAAATATGTTTCAATAATGTGCAATGCATAAGAAACAATGTATAGATTAGTAAAGTGCAGTCCGCTTGGGAAGGAAAGTCCTACAAGCTCAATATAAAATCCGTGATTTTTCAGAGGTAAAGTGTCATCTTCTCTGTGAGAAGCATGTAAAACTTCTATAGAAAAAGGGTAAAGAGGGGCCGCCTACCAGATGTATGGGACCCCTATTACGGGGGTCTTAAGGGCTCAGATTATCAGATCCCGACAGGAACAGCTGATCAAGTTTCCGTGCTCAAACATCCATCCGCCCTGAGAACTTCACTGCCACTTGAGAAGACCGTGTGATGCACTTCCATAGGCAGGGACAGCTGATAGATTTTGAACACAAGCTTTGGTCCGCCTTGAGCTTTTCACGAGCACTGTGAAATCTGAATGGTAAACTTGCCTCCGTGGAATCACTCACAGGATTAAGGGAGAGATTACAAAAAATAGAAGGTCCTCCATAGTGTAGTATGGTAAAAAACACTTTAATAAAAACGATGAGTGGCTGACATCAGAAAAGTTTAGCAGAAAATCAGTACACAAATTTTACCAGCTCTGCTGCAATAAAGCCAGCCAGCTGCTGTGTGGTGACGTCAGATCCCTTGGCTCCGCCCTACGCTGCGTTTCTCCATACGAGGCTTCAACTGGGAAAGGAGATTGGGGCCAGATGTCACACACCACACTTTATAAGCATCGCAGCAGGCGTGGTGACACCAGAAACAAGATTGGGATAATACCTCGATCAGTTCACGGTGTGACCAAATACTCAACAGATTTCACATCCAAAACATATCAAACTTTCCTCTATACAAGTCACAACTACATTGCTACAAATGTATTAAAATGAGATTTAAAAAAAATGTATATTTATATAAATGCATATAAAAAAAACACATATTGGGATGAAAATGCTACTGACTCATACATAAAAGTGAACCAGCCTGCCCATGGTCTGAACATTGTATTATATCATCCCAGCCTATCCCTTGCTCAGAGTGAGGAAGACTTTGAGGGCAACGAGAGGATATTCCGTAGATTCTACCTATATTACTAACTTATTATAATTCTAACTAACCACGACCAATCGAAGTGGTATAACAACCTTCCAACAATATATATAACTGGACTCTGTCATCTATGTGAGACCAAGTGGTGTAAGGAAAAAATTCTCGACCTACGTTGTATATGTGCTCATACTGGAGATGGGGGAACAAATTTAGCTGTTATCAATGTAGCAGTTTATGTCGCATTCAATGTTAAAGCCTAGAGGGCTATAACACTGCATGTCAAATATCCAGCGAGTTTCACGGCGTGAAATATGGCGTTTCAAATTACTGCCACTCCGATGGGGGGTAAATTTTTCGATGGCCATAACTTTCAGCAGTGAAACGTCCCGGTTGTGAAACTGGTGGAAATGCCATGAGACACTATGTCCTATAAACCCCCTACGTCTTTAAATGGAAAATTATCGTGACATTTTTGTAAAACCATCTTAGGCAAACAACGCAGAGGGATGTGAGATGGTTATTAGTACATCAGCACACCCTGCAACTGAACATTTCAGATCATTACAGGGCACCTCCACTCCAGATGACAGACTTGAAACCTTGCTAGAGTAGGAGGAGATCAAACGCACCAACCTTACTGAAGTGTGACAAGGTGTTAGGACCTGCGCTTCCGGATCGGCCTAATGTTCTGTACAGAAGAAACCAAAACCTCAAAGATCTTCTGGCGCCTAGTGTCATTGACCCACCCCCCAGAACACAAATGTTTGGTAACTTACAAAGGTTTTTTCCCCTTGTAGAAAATGTGCAGTATGTAGGTCATCCCCAAATCATTAAAAGTTCAACCTTTTCATCCTCCACCACTTCTAAAGTCTATTCTGTTAAGGAGTTTATCACATGCGGAACCGTAGGGGTGATTTACCTCCTTAGTTGCCCATGCGGGTTTCATTATCGGTAGGACCACCCGTGCGCTCAAAATCCGGATTGATGAACATTTGTCCAATATACATAGGGGGTTTATAGGACATGGTGTCTCATGGCATTTCCACCAGTTTCACAACCGGGACATTTCACTGCTGAAAGTTATGGCCATTGAAAAATGTACCCCCCATTGGAGGGGCAGTAATTTGAAACGCCATATTTCACGCCGTGAAACTCTCTGGATATTTGACATGCAGTGTTATAGCCCTCTAGGCTTTAACATTGAATGCAACATAAACTGCTACATTGATAACAGCTAAATTTGTTCCCCCATCTCCAGTATGAGCACATATACAACGTAGGTCGAGAATTTTTTCCTTTACACCACTTGGTCTCCCATAGATGACAGTCCAGTTATATATATTGTTGGAAGGTTGTTATACCACTTCGATTGGTCATGGTTAGTTAGACTTATAATAAGTTAGTAATATAGGTAGAATCTACGGAATATCCTCTCGTTGCCCTCAAAGTCTTCCTCCCTCTGAGCAAGGGATAGGCTGGGATGATATAATACAATGTTCAGACCATGGGCAGGCTGGTTCACTTTTATGTATGAGTCAGTAGCATTTTCATCCCAATATGTGTTTTTTTTTTTATATGCATTTATATAAATATAAATTTTTTTTAAATCTCATTTTAATACATTTGTAGCAATGTAGTTGCGACTTGTATAGAGGAAAGTTTGATTTGTTTTGGATGTCAAATCTGTTGAGTATTTGGTCACACCGTGAACTGATCGAGGTATTATCCCAATCTTGTTTCTGGTGTCACCACGCCTGCTGCGATGCTTATAAAACGGAAAATTGTATACTCACCTTTCCGTAATTTTCCTTTCCTGACGCATCTTCATGGCAGCACACACTGGGTTGTGACTCCGCCCCCACAACCTGACAGGATTGGTTTAGCTATAAAAGTTGAAGAGAGATGACCCCCACCATTCTCAGTATATATCATCTTAAGATAGGGTGGGAATCTGTGTGCTGCCATGAAGATGCGTCAGGAAAGGAAAATTACGGAAAGGTGAGTATACAATTTTCCGTTTTCCTGACGCCTTCATGGCAGCACACACTGGGAAATAACTCGCCAGTCGGGAGGGTGCAATTAAAGTTTTATTATTCTAAAGAGCTGTGGAATTGGCTGTAATAATGGATCTGCCAAAGTCCGCTGTAGTTAGATGTGCAGAATCAATCTTATAGTGAGAAGTAAATGTATGTCTTGACGACCAGGTAGCTGCCTTACAGATTGTCTCCGGTGAAACTCTGCAGTATGCTGCCCATGAGGTTGCCACTGCCCTGGTTGAGTGTGCCCTGATGCCTTCTGGAATGGCTAGTTGCTGAGACGAATATGCCTTCTTAATGGTGTTGACCAGCCAGGATGCGATTGTTCGGGAAGTTGCTGGATGACCTTTCCTAGGACCGTGAGGGATTATGAGAAGAGTATCTGATTTTCTGAAAGAGGCTGTAGCTTCCAAATAGCTGGTTATGATAGTTTTAACATCCAATGCATGAGGTTGACCCTGGTCGTTAGTAAAGGATGGAAGGTTGATATCTTGATTATAATGAAAAGAAGATGATACCTTGGGAGTGAAACGTTCCGAGGGTCTTAGTACCACTCTATCGGGATAGAAGACTAGGTAAGGCTCTGTTATTAATAGCGCTTTAAGTTCTGAAACTCTTCTCGCGGATGTAATGGCGATAAGGAAGGTTACTTTTAAAGTCAGGTTCCAAAGTGAGATTGACTCAATTGGCCAAAAAGGAGGTTTAGATAATGCATCGAGTACTGTGGAGAGATTCCAAGCTGGAAATGTGGGTTTCTTTGGAGGTCTGATTTTTAAGCAAGCCCTCATGAACTGAATCACTAGCGGATGTAGTGCCCATCTAATGCCTGTTTTAGCCGAAAGAGCCGAAATCTGGACTTTAAGAGTACTTGAGCTTAAGCCTTTGGTAATACCCAACTGAAGGAATTCCAGAACTTGTGGTGTCTCTGGTGATACTGGGTTCCATTTTCTTTGTTGGGCCAGAGAACAAAACCTATTCCATACTTGTGAGTATGTCTTGTTGGTGGTGTTTTTCCTTGCTTGTAGAAGAGTAGAAATGACTTCCTGCGAGCATCCCTGCTCTAACAGCCGAGTCCTTTCAATTTCCATGCTGTCAAGTGTAACTTCTCTGGAGCTGGGTGTAGAAATTGACCCTGGGACAGGAGGTCCGATGTTACTGGGAGAGGAAGCGGTTGTTGTAAGCTGAGCTGTAGTAAGGTTGTGAACCATGGTCTCCTCGGCCAAAAGGGAATTATGGCTATTACTGTTGCTGATGATTTCTGAAGCCTGGATAGGAACCTCGCAATTAAGGGAACTGGAGGAAAAATGTAACCCAACTTGAAATTCCACGGATGGGTCAAACAATCCATCCCCTCGGCCGATGGGAAGGCTGCTCTTGCCAGGAATCTTCGACATTTGGTGTTTGCAGGTGTGGCTGCTAGGTCGATCTCTGGTGTTCCCCAGGTTCTTGAAAGAAGGGAAAAGGCCTGTTGGCTTAATGACCACTCGTTGTTTGAGAGCAGTTCCCTGCTCAAATAGTCGGCCAGCATGTTCTGAGCTGCTGGGACATATACCGCTTTCAGGTCTATTAGGTGTACTTGAGCCCACTCCATGATAGGGCGTACCTCCTGCATCAAAGAGCGACTCCTCGTACCCCCTTGCCTCTGTACATACGCTACCGCGACTTTGTTGTCCATTCGAATTACGACATTCTTCTCTACCAGGTATGGAGTGAAGGCCAGGAGTGCCTGAAAAGCCGCTCTGAGCTCTAGTATATTGGATACCATACCATGGGCCTGAAACTTCCACTGCCCTTGGGCTGCTAGATTCTGGTAATGGGCTCCCCATCCTAGCTGGCTGGCATCTGAGGTGACCACCTCTGGTTATGGAGAAACTAGAGGTTTGTATCTCTTGAGATTTTTGGGTCGTGTCCACCACCACATCGATTGCTTCACATACCTGTGTATGTAGATTCTCTGAAGCATTGATACTCCATCCCACTGCCTCAGAAAGGAATTCTGGAAGATTCTTGTGTGCCATTGAGACCACTGGATCATGGGTAGAGTTGCAGACATGGAGCCCAGGATACTCATACATACTCTGGCTGGCAAGTGTGTAACCGAGATTAGCCTCTGAATTTTCTGAATCAGAGGCATGATTTTCTCCTGAGGAAGCTGTACTCTGTTCAGGATGGTGTCTAGTTCCGCACCTAAAAAGATCATCTTCTGAGTGGGCTGAAGCTTGCTCTTCTGCCAGTTCACCAGCCAACCAAATTTCTGCAGAGTTAATAGTAGGATTTCTCGGTGTTGTATCAAGATCTGGCGACTTTCTGCTAGAAGAAGAATATCGTCCAGATAATGATGTACTCTTAGACCTTTTTCTCTGAGGTATGCGATGAGAGGCAGGAGAACTTTGGTGAAGGTCCTGGGAGCTGATGAGATGCCGAAGGGTAGGCATTGGAACTGGAAATGATGTTGTTTGATTGAAAAGCGGAGAAATCTTTGAAAAGCAGGGTGTATTGGGATGTGAAGATAGGCGTCTGATAAGTCTACGGACAGCATCCAATCTCCTAGATTCACTGCTAGTAGTATGGACTGTAGGCTTTCCATCTTGAAGGTTTCTAACTTGATATTTTTGTTTAGTCTCTTTAGGTCCAGTACTGGTCGTAAATCCCCCGTTTTCTTTTTTACCAAAAACAGAGGGGAGTAAAAGCCTCTGCCTTTTTGACATGGTGGAACCTCCAAAATTGCATCCTTTTGTTTTAGTTCCATAATGTATTTCAGAAGGATTCTTTCCTTGTCTGGAGAAGCTGGGAGTTTGGTTGGCAGAAAGTGGTTCCTGGGGATCTTGTTCAGGAATCTCCACCTGTGACCGTACTTGATCGTAGAAATGGTCCAATGGTCCCTGATGTTTTCTGACCATATTTGTATGAAATTCTTTAGTCTGGCGCCCACCTTTTGGAGGATGGGCGGGCGTACCTTCAAAAGGACTTCTGTTGCTCGGTAGAAGGGGTGGCCTTGGTTTTTCGCATCCTCAGAAAGGAAGACTGTGTGTTCTTCCAGTTTCTCTTAAACTCTCTGCCTGGTCTGTAGGTTTTGGCTTCTCTGTACCTTTCGGGAAGGTTACCTTTATAAGCAGGACCTCTTGGTCTCTTGGGTCTCCTGTCAGAGGGAATGAGCCCCGATTTTCCTCCCGTCACTTTAGAAATTGCTGTATCTAATTTGGAGCCGAAGAGATTGGAACCATCATAGGGAATTCTACACCAATTTGTTTTCGATGCTGCGTCGGCTACCCGTGGTTTTAGCCACAGAGCTCGTCTTGCCATCACCGAGGCTAACATTGCCAGGGCCGAGCACCTAATGTCCACGGAGGCTTCTGCGATAAAATCGCCTGCTAATTTAAGTTCCTGTAGGGATGAAATTACCTTCTCCAAGTCTATCTCTCCCTGAAGAGATTTTTCAATATTGACAGTCCATCCTGTAATGGCTCTACCCACCGCTGCCGTGGTGACTGCTGGTCTGCAAGCGCCTCCTGCTGTGGAGTAGGCTTTTTTGAGTTCTAGGTCGATTTTCCGATCTAGGACGTCGCGGAAGGAAACAGCATCTTCAATGGGTAGGGTGACATGTCTTGCCAGACGCATTAAAGAGGCATCCACAACTGGGGCATTAATTAAGGAGGTGACATTAGGTTCTCTTAAAGGATACATCTTTGTAAGTCTATTGTTTAAGTTAGGTCTCTTGTCGGATCATTCCCATTCATCTTTAATTAAATCATTCAGCTCTTCAATGAAGGGGAAGGTTTCTGGATCCCTCTTTAGGTTCGGAAAATATTTCCGCGTTTTCTGAGGTATTTCTTCGGATTCTTCCCAACCTATGGCCTCTTTGACAGACTTTGCAAAGGGTTCGACCAAGGTGAAGTTAAAACCTGTTGGAATTTCTGGATCTTCGTTTTCTGAAGGAGATTCTTCTGCCCCTGCCTCGATCGCTGAGCGAGGAGGAGCCATGGAAGTACCTGGGTCTGATCTGGTCGGCAGGGGTGCAGTTGACTCCATTATAGATTCTCTGACTGATTCCCGAATCAGGTCCGTTACTTCTCTGACGTCTGATTCTCTATCCTTCGTAGCTTCATTGAAGCACGAGTGACATACTAATTTATCTGGCAAAGCAGTAGCACCACATACCCAGCAGCAATTGGCTGCGGGACGAGTGTGCTGGGTTTGCTTGCGATGTGACGAAGGTGACCTTCTATGATGAGATCGGCTACGTCGAGAACGACTGTGGCGTGAGTGACCATGACGAGAATGACTACAGCGTGAGTGCTTGTGACGAGATGAGGAGCGTGATCGGCTTCTGCGGGATCTTCTGCTTGAGGCATGGCTTGATCTCTCCTTGCGTCTTGATTCAGACCTGGAAGGACTGATAGAAGGAGTCTTGTCAGCAGATGTGCGCTCTTTTTTTCTCTCTCTTCAATACTTACCATACGGACAGCCTCTTACCGTACTGGACGTGGATGGTCTGCTTGGGCAGTGGTCTCCATGAGCAGAGAGGAAAAAGGCAGGCAGGAATGAGAGGTCTGGAAGGGGTTAAGAGAGGAAGACAAACATATATATATATATATATATATATATATATATATATATATATATATATATATATATATATATATATATATATATATATATATATATATATATATATATATATATATATACATATTCATGCCTAGATAATAATATATATATATTTTATTATTCTATATTTTTTTTTTTTTTTAATTTTTCCCCTCCTAATTTTTTTTTTTAAAAACCCTTGTAACGATGGATCAGGAAGGATAACAAGGACTTACCAGCTTCCAGAGAGAATCTCTGTTCCAGGATGCAAAAAAAGAGCAGGCAAAAACGAGCAGAATACCAAACTGCTGTTTTTAAAAGCCAGAGCCCTTTTTTAAATATACCGCCGCCATCGAGCCAAAAATGACGCTCCGCGCATGCGCAGAAGCGTCGCGGCGGCTCCGGCGCCATGTTGGGAGCTGGCAAAACAGTAAGCTGTCCCCATCTGGCTCCCCCGCGCATGCGCAATGCGGAACGAGACGTGCCGACGGCCATCCTGATCGCTGTGGGACTACAGAGCCCAGAATAAGAAGTATAAGAATTTCCAGGAAAAAGATAAGTAAAAATAACTTACAGGGGAGAAGAGATTTAGGAAGTGGAGACCACTGCAATACTGAAGCTTCTTTAAAGCTTACTCTGTGCCAGATGATCCATGTAGCTGCCCCTGAGACCACCAGAGTGGGGGCTCCCTCCATAGAAGCTCCTTTAGAGACTGTACAGGAGGGACTTCCAAACAGGAGAGGCTTGAACCTGCTGGGGTGATGCGGTAAGAGGCTCTGCGATGTCCAACCATCTTGTCAGGTGAGGATAAAAAAGAGAATGGTGGGGGTCATCTCTCTTCAACTTTTATAGCTAAACCAATCCTGTCAGGTTGTGGGGGCGGAGTCACAACCCAGTGTGTGCTGCCATGAAGGCGTCAGGAAAGTGTGGTGTGTGACATCTGGCCCCAATCTCCTTTCCCAGTTGAAGCCTCGTATGGAGAAACGCAGCGTAGGGCGGAGCCAAGGGATCTGACGTCACCACACAGCAGCTGGCTGGCTTTATTGCAGCAGAGCTGGTAAAATTTGTGTACTGATTTTCTGCTAAACTTTTCTGATGTCAGCCACTCATCGTTTTTATTAAAGTGTTTTTTACCATACTACACTATGGAGGACCTTCTATTTTTTGTAATCTCTCCCTTAATCCTGTGAGTAATTCCACGGAGGCAAGTTTACCATTCAGATTTCACAGTGCTCGTGAAAAGCTCAAGGCGGACCAAAGCTTGTGTTCAAAATCTATCAGCTGTCCCTGCCTATGGAAGCGCATCACACGGTCTTCTCAAGCGGCAGTGAAGTTCTCAGGGCGGATGGATGTTTGAGCACGGAAACTTGATCAGCTGTTCCTGTCGGGATCTGATAATCTGAGCCCTTAAGACCCCCGTAATAGGGGTCCCATACATCTGGTAGGCGGCCCCTCTTTACCCTTTTTCTATAGAAGTTTTACATGCTTCACACAGAGAAGATGACACTTTACCTCTGAAAAATCACGGATTTTATATTGAGCTTGTAGGACTTTCCTTCCCAAGCGGACTGCACTTTACTAATTTATACATTGTTTCTTATGCATTGCACATTATTGAAACATATTTTGTTTATTTATAAATATGCACACCTAGGTTGAAGGAGTATTTTCAACCGAATTTTGTCTGACAATAGTAGCGCACCTGAGTGCACTTACCATTTGTTAAAACTGAATATTCCGTTTTTTTGGGTTGCAGCACTATTAGTCATTTTCGTTCAGGAAAATGTATTTTGTTCAGGATAATTTTATTTTTCTCATTTCTTTTTGTAAAGGTTATAAAAAAAAAGAGAAGAAAGCATAATAATTTTTCTTTATATACATTTTTTTTTTATTTTATAATTTTATTATTTTTTTGATTACTTCACATTCAATTTATGAACTGGGGTTAGCGCAGATTATTTGCGTTACATTACTTTTTGCTGAACTAACAGAAGTATGTCATTACGTGCAAAGGACTTCTATTCCGACAGACTGTTTCCTGTCAAATCTGTGTAGCGGTGTAGTTGCCACTAGTAACAGACAAACCACCCTGCTGCCAGACTCCCATACATCACTTGCAAAGACAATGAACAGTTTTTGCTGGTTTTGTTTTTTTGTTTATTGGGGGGTACAACTTGGTTGGAGAAAAGGGTATATGGGATGCCCATAGGATAGTTCAATTGCCATCATATTTCAAAGATTACACACATTAGCACATAGTTAGAGCCTGAAGAGATGATGTGCATTTATTATTGCTATATTCTTCCTCCTGCATTACCATGCAGACTGTTGCTTCTCCTCTGCTTAACTCCCGCAGACTATTGCGTCTAAGAATTCCACATTCATTACGTGTAAAGAATGAGGACATCACTCTTGACCCTGTACAAGTGATGTTCCCAGAACTTCTTTCCTCCTGCACAAACTTATCCTGAAGTGAAGTAATGTCACATCCTCTTCTGTGAGCTGGCACATCCAGTCCTCCACTGTGGTAACACTGACCAACCTTTCACTGTCCTGAGTCCTTGATGGAGAACTTGACTGGACCATACGTTCTGACAGCTTCACCTGCCCCTCTGCTCCAGGAGTTCTTTATCAACCACTGTGTAATGATAGACATTGCCAATGTCCATGTAGAGGCAAAGTTCCTTCACTGCTCTCCCTGGGCCGCCTCCTGCGATCGGCACAATGGAGGTGCCCTCCTGCTGCTGCCTAGTATTCCATCCTCCACTTCACTCAGCCAACATCTCCCCCAGTGGCATGTTACCTCAGCTTATTGAGGCCCGCCCCCTGCCAATACCAGATGGGGATTGGTCAGGACTTCCACATGAGCTGACTGCCACTCCAGTTCTAGGCCCAGCCCCTCTTCCAGAATATTCTCCCTGGAAGCAGGTGAGGCGCCTCAGAACTGGAGCACAGGTGGTCACACCCACTGATACTCTGACCATTCCCAGCCCCCAGATCAAAACAGACAGGCCTGGCTTGCAGCATAGGCCTGCCTAAATTTGCCTGTGCTGACAGTTCCTAGCAAAAATCTATTACTAGTACCTACCTATTGGTAGAGGGTGCTAATTCCCCCCCCCCCCCCCCCCCACCAAACTCACTGCTGTCCTCAGCTGTGGAAAATAAATTTCCAAAAATTCCTCCTGGGCCCAGGAGTAAAGGCATCCCATATAATTTGGTTGGATGGGGGAAAGAGTGAAAACTTGGACAGGGGTTTTGTATAAAAGTACAAAAATAAAGTTTGTACACTCTGATCATATATTTGCTTTGCACATTTTATACACACATCTTAACTACAGGTCCCTGTAGCTACACACATACAAGTGGAGGCAGAGCACTACTCCCTTGGGAGGAATACTCTGCCTACCACAGATCTTCATCTGTTCAGTGGGTGGAGATGGACAGCAGTCACATCCCTGCGTTCCCAAGAGAAGACAAAACACACACAATCTATCTACACAACTATCTATACAACAATTCACCAGGTAGAGGGGGTTATGATCCCCCACGTGGTGAAAGAAATACATTTTTTTTTCAAACTGTATTAGGGGTGGCATGCTGTTCTGTTTTTATTGTCACTTCTGCAAGGGGGATCTAAGGGGACCTCCTGCTGAGTACAGTCTAAACAGACATGTCAATGATCAAAAAAAAAAAGAAACCTGGTTGCTCCTAGTTTGAGGGGCTGCTCCTGAAAGTCAGGTAGCAAAAAGGTGTGACAGGGACAGCGCACTCTAGTGCCCATGATCACTCGTCCTCCTATCAGGCACCCCTGGGTGGCAAGCAAAAGCTGTCCCTGCGCAAATTTTAAAATTGTCATTGGAGAAAACCACACAGGCCCTGTCCTTGCAGTCCTGGTGGCAAGTTCCATGTGGGCTGCACATCACAGCAGTCCTCCCTACACATAAAACCATGCATCTGGTAATCTCCTCCTGCTATCCCCTTCTCCTCTGACTGAGACCGAGTGGCTTCTGGTAGGCCGACCCTTCTTTACAACCAGGACCCGGTCTTTGTGAATTGCATGGCCCAAATTCCATTCTTGCTTGATGTCCTTGAACTGGGTCCAGGCATCACTCTCTGGTACTCGGAGTGGCAAACAATGTCATCCTCCCACTATCCCTATGAGCCCCATTCCAAGGCAACCCTCCTTTGTACTTCCCGCTGGAAACGTCGCGGTAACTCCTTAATTTTTCTTGTTCCCGGCAGGACGCAGACATTTGGGGCCTTGATGACCCATTGCCTATATGTGGGTGCCCTGGTTTGGGTAGTGGATGGCTGATTTGTAAAGATTCTGCTGGCTTGCACTGGGGTCCATGCTGGGGACTGTGGTTCCTCCACTGCATCGGATGGGGCATCTACGGATGGGAAATCTCTGGTCTCCCACACCTCACTGGAGCCCTCCTCTGGTGGAAGACCAGGAAAATAACTTCTCTGCTGACCCAAAGCTCTCCAGCATCCTGGGCGAATCCCAGTCTATGACCCGGCCCTCGCTCACCTGAAGGTACTCCCTCCTTCAGCATGGGCTCTCTCTGGATGGCCACAGCAAGGGTCTTACTTGGAGCTGGCTTTTCAGGGATATCAACCGGAGGCCGCACACTGACTCCTGCAGCCTCCGGGCCCCTGTCCAGGCCTCGGGTCTCTACAGCAGTCTTTCTCCCATATGTCCTGGAACTCTGAAGTGGACATGCCTGGTTGTTCTCCTCCACCACTGGCAGGTGGTCCTTGGCCCTCTCCAGCCTTCCGATCATCCCGCGGTTGCAGCATGCATAGTCCTGTGAGCGGGTGGATGTTGTAATACCATGACTCCCGCTGCACCGGCCCTAGTGGCTCCCTACAGTGACCGCACCAGGCCCAGGCATTGACTCCAATTGTAGGTAGATTGCACCTGGTGCACAGCATGCATAACTGCTCCATTCCTCTGATCACTCCCAAAGCAAGTCCTCCACAGAGCTCCAATCGGATGCCAGTGTCGACTAGCACCCGGTGCTGCATTTCAGGTAGTCTCTGTACAGCGAGCATCCTCTGATCAACCTTCGCCATCTTCCTCCGCCTTTTGTCTGGCGTGCAGCACACGGAGTTCTTTTCTGTCCTCCGCCGGGGCGTGACTCCGCCCACACTCGTTTGTTCAGTGTGCGAGGAACTGTAAGCAGGCTTCAGACAGAGTGCGCTTTAGTGACACCTGGTGGCAGGCGCTGATGTATTGCAGGCACTGTCCAGGTTTAGTTTTGAAACTGCGTCACAGAAGCTGGAACTGAAGGCAGGCAAACAATACAGCGATCACCATTAACATAGTAAAGTCTCTCCTCTGTGATATCCTATATTACTAGCACCTACCTATTGATAGAGGGTGCTACATCTGTTTCTATTGTTCTCATATGTATGTTTTTTGTGGGGATGAGGGAGTCACCGCCTATTTCCTAAGTGTATACTATACGTGTCTGATGACTTTTTCCAAGTCCTCTTACTCATTTCAGGTTGGACGGAGAGTGGCTGGCAGTAGAAGTACCTAATAAGGTCCAAAGAGACCAAAGATCTCCAACAGGAGGAGGGCTCCCAATTTCAGTTATTTCTGTTTTGGGTCTGCTTAAAGCGGAATTTTAGTCCTATTTTTGTTTATTAAAAGCCAGCAGCAACAAAAACTGTAGCTGCTGACTTTTAATAAACAGCCACTCACCTGTCCCATGATCTCACCCGTGCTGTGTTCCCCCTGTGTTCTCCTGTGGCAGCGCCGGCATCTCTACTATAAACACCCGGCTGTGACAGCTTGCAGCTTCACAGCCGGGTGCCCACTGCACATGCATGTGCGGCACTGCACTCTGTAATGGTCCAAAAGTCTTCTAGGACCTGTCATGTGTCCCAGAAAACTTCAGGAGGGAAAACTTCTGTTTCTGATCGCCTAGGCTACTGGAACGGAAGTGGGAGCAGATACCTTTTGCTCTAATTTTTTTCATTGGCATGTTTTTTGACAATAATCTGGCCATGTGGCCTATCATCATCCACAGATTAAGAAATGTACATACATCATCACAATGAGTTTATATTCCTGTTCATTGGTTTGCACTGGCAGAATGAGCTCACTTTTAGTAAATAATGCCTCTTGTTTTGCTTTCATGTACAAATACATATGTTTATGTTACAGATATAAAAATATGTATTTGTACATGAAAGCAAAACAATCTTTACACATGCAAAAATAGAAATATACATATGCATTGAAGGAATCTATAAATATGCATATAAATATAATCGTGTAGACTGTAGGAAATCCAATATTGTTTTCTAGATGGTCTGAGCTTATGTCTTAAAGCAGCATCTGATTTATTAAGAAATTCACATACATATTTAAAAAGAACATAAAACAATAAAGATATTACTTTGCCCAAACTGCATTACTGAGAGAGTGAGAGGCCCCGTCTGCTGCCTGCTAATATCAGCAACACAATTTGTGAGCATAAAGGCTCTGACTGTGTATATATTACTTGTGTTTAATACAGATAATCTCTTTATAGGCACCCGATTGACTCCCTGGAGATTAGAAGCAAAACTCATAAAAAATAAAAAAATAAAGGATAGATACACACAAAAATAATTCATTCACAAAAGTGTCAAGACATACTGTAAAAGATATGTTGGGATATAAAAGCAAGAAGAGCATTGCTATAATATAAGACTATATATATATATATATATATAATATATATATATATATATATATATATATATATATATATATATATATATATATATATATATATATATATATATATATATATATTATAAAATTTTTTTTTTTTTTTTTTTAAATAAGCAAAATTATTGGAAAAGCATTTGCACCTTGACCAACTGAAGACATACTAAAACTGGTGCACCCAAACTCTGGTACAGTTGTGCATGCTAGCCAATCAGCTTTTAACTTCAGCTTCTTCAGTTAAGCTTTCACCTGGAAGCTGAATGGTTTCTATGCACAGCTGCACCACATTTTGCACCATGAAGTTTTAGTAAATAACCCCCACTGTGTGTATATGTATGTGTGTATATATAGGAAACGACAAAAAGGGATTGCTGCCCAAAAATGATTTAATGAAAAATATAATCAAAACATCCAAAGTATGTAGGCCATCGAACCGTTTCATGCTAATACAGATCACGCCCTTCTTCAAAACGGTGCAAATTTGCTGTCCCCTCAAAATAATTCAACACACCGCCATTAGTGTATAAACCGCTGGCAGCAAAAGTGAATACACCCCTAAGTGAAAATGTCCAAATTGGGCCCAATTAGCCTTTTTCCCTCCCTGGTGTCATGTGACTCATTAGTGTTACAAAGTCTTAGGTTTGAATGGGGAGCAGGTGTGGTAAATTTGGTGTGATCGCTCTCTTTCATACTGGTCACTGGAAGTTCAACATGGCACCTCATGGCAAGAACTCTCTGAGGATCTGAGAAAAAAAAAAGAGTTGTTGCGCTACATAAAGATGCCTAGAAGATTGCTAAGACCCTGAAACTGAGCTGCAGCATGATGGCCAAGACCATACCGCAGCTTAACAGGACAGGTTCCACTAGGAAGAGGTCTCGCCATGGTCGACCAAAGAAGTTGAGTGCACACGCTCAGCGTCATATCCAGATGTTGTCTTGGGAAATAGTTGTATGAGTGGTGCCAGCATTGATGCAGAGTTTGAAGGTGTGGGGGGGTCAGCCTGTCAGTGCTCAGACCATACACAGGTCTGAGCACTGACAGGAAAGAGGGATGGAGGGACAGCAGGCCCAGATCCTACACCACAATAGAATGTGTATTCCAGAGATTAACAAATCAGCAGATAAAGATACTCCAAACACCTGGTGTTAGCGCTTCAATCATCTCAGCACCATGGTTGAGGTGTCAGGATGATTGAAGAGCATTATTACTATTTATTACATTGTAATATAGAATGAAATCATTCAACTCACCATAATCCAGAATCATTGGGACCCCTGAGCGTGTCGCCTGCCACCAGATGCCATCAGGTGCCCCCAGCAGAGTCCGTCCTTGCATCAGGTGCCCCCAGCAGAGTCCGTCCTTGCATCAGGTGCCCCCAGCAGAGTCCGTCCTTGCATCAGGTGCCCCCAGCAGAGTCCGTCCTTGCATCAGGTGCCCCCAGCAGAGTCCGTCCTTGCATCAGGTGCCCCAGCAGAGTCCGTCCTTGCATCAGGTGCCCCCAGCAGAGTCCCGTCCTTGCATCAGGTGCCCCCAGCAGAGTCCGTCCTTGCATCAGTGCCCCCAGCAGAGTCCGTCCTTGCATCAGGTGCCCCCAGCAGAGTCCGTCCTTGCATCAGGTGCCCCCAGCAGAGTCCGTCCTTGCATCAGGTGCCCCCAGCAGAGTCCGTCCTTGCATCAGGTGCCCCCAGCAGAGTCCGTCCTTGCATCAGGTGCCCCCAGCAGAGTCCGTCCTTGCATCAGGTGCCCCCAGCAGAGTCCGTCCTTGCATCAGGTGCCCCCAGCAGAGTCCGTCCTTGCATCAGGTGCCCCCAGCAGAGTCCGTCCTTGCATCAGGTGCCCCCAGCAGAGTCCGTCCTTGCATCTGGTGCCCCCAGCAGAGTCCGTCCTTGCATCTGGTGTCCCCAGCAAAGCTTCAGTCCTTACATCAGTGTCCCAAGCAGAGCCATAGTTAACCCCCCCTGTACATAGTAACCCCCCTGTACAAAGTTACCCCCCTGTACATGGTTACATCGCTGGCCCGGGCTGTACACCAAGAGAGACAACAGCAGAGTAGAGCAAACTCTACAAGCGGCCGGCGCCTTGTGTTCAGTGGATAGGCCGATGCGTGCAGCTAACCCCGGCTTTCGAATTGTGAAGAGAGAAGCCAATTCATTGGCTGCACGGATCGAGTCCCCTCCCCTCTCCACTGAACACAAGGGGAAAGATCTCGCAGTGGCACTGGCAGACATTTTTGTTGGAGCCAGGAGCCAATTCAACTGCTGCAGAGCCAAACATTCCTAATTTCCATGGACAAAATCCCGAATCGGGACAGCCTTCGATCGGGACGAGGGTCCCAAATCCGGGTCCTGGGAAAATCTGGACTGTTGGCAACTATGTACCTGTATAATACAGGTAGAAAATGGTGGTATGGAAAGGCGACAATGTCAAGTGGCACCAACATCCCTGAAGATATATATAAACAAGGGAAGGTTTTTTTGGTGGGATTTTAACAGTGCCAGGCAAAAAAGTTACTTACAATACTCCAAGATGTAAAAAATTAAACAACATTTTTTACATAAGACAGATTTAAAATTGTTGGCTGTACATATGTTACGCAGATAGACATGTGCATTCCGTTTCGAATCGAAATTCGGACAAATTTTTCATTTGGAAATTCGGATGCATCTGAATTTCCAAATTACAAAAGTAAAGAATCCGAAAAAAGCGAACAAATTTGAAAACAATAGAAACTGATTTTCTAAAAAATACAATAAAATAGAATATAAAATAAAGAATACATACCGTATTTATCGGCGTATAACACGCACCCCAATTAGGAGGGAATTTTAAGGAAAAAAATACTTTTAGGAGAGAAGTTGAAGGGAAAAAACTTACATTTAAATGCCCATCATTGCAGCCTTGCCCCAGTGCAGCCTTGTCAGTGCAGCCTTGCCCCAGTGCAGCCTTGTCAGTGCAGCCTTCCCCAGTGCAGCCGTGCAGCTCGCTGAGCTTCAAAATCGCCGACCGCGATTTGAAAATGGCACTGCCGGCGCCGAAATACACAGAGCCGGTCCTCGGCTCTTCTCTGCGGCTCTCATTCACTTTCAGCTCCACTCGTAGTCCTGCCCGGGATGGGCGTGACTGTGAGTGGAGCTATCCGAACCTAGCTGAGTACACTCGGCTAGGTTCGGGCGGCGCTCGAGTGAAGCCGAAAGTGGCCGAGAAAAGCCGAGGACCGGCATTGTGTATTTTGGCACCGGCGGTGCCATTTTCAAATCGCGGTCGGCGATTTTTTTTTGGATCTGTCAGCGGGGTATAACACGCACCAGCGATTTTTTTTTTTTTTTTTTCCCCTGATTTTAAGGGGAAAGTGCGTGTTATACGCCGATAAATACGGTATATATAATATTTTTTTTATTCTGTTCTATTGTTTTTCTATGCTTTCCTTTTCTTTTCTTTTTCTTTTCTATTTTATAATAGTCTTTTCTATTCAAATTCATTCTATACAAAATTTGAATTTCGGAACATGGCTTCTGAGGATCGAATTTCGCATAGAATGAATTGGAATTAGAATAGAAAAGAATAGACTAGAAATTTCAAATATCATCTAGAATGAAATCGAATTTGAATAGAAAAGAATAGAATAGAATTGTTAGGTTCTAATAATCCTATCAAAATGAAACTAAACAAATTTTTCATCCTGCACATGTCTATACGCAGATACAAGTACACATCTAAACAACAGATGGAAAAAGTGGTCACTTAACAGTAGCATGGAGTGACTTATCCCGACATGTTTTTCCTCTTAGGGCTTCCTCTGGGGAAGGTTTTTGAAAATTAGATGTGATACTGCATAAAACAATGTACAGTTACAAATAATACAGACTGATGATACAAAAACAAGAAGAGATAAATATGCTGTTGGCTGCCCTGCCGATACCCATCAACCACCCATAGAACTTTTTACCTGCGACTTGATGTTTGAGCCAAATAGAAGATGGACACTGGATGGCATAAGAATAAGCTGACCGAAAAGAGCCCAAAGTAGGGCTAGGCAGCCGGTATCTGCCCAATGAAGTATTAAGGTGTAAGTAAGGACCTAAACACACAAGTGGGATCACTAATATATAGGGATGTGAGTAAAAGGGTGAAGGAGAGGGGCGAGGAAGGGGGAAAGGCGAGGGGAAGGGGAAGTAGGAAAGAAGGGGGAGAGAAAGGAAGGGTAGTTTGGGGGGGGGGGGGGAAGAAAGGGAGGGAAAAACATATAGGGATGTAAAGGGAGGGGGAAGGAGAAGTTCTTTCTATGGGTATCGGGCAGGGCAGCCAACAGCATATTTATCTCTTTTGTTTTTGTATTGTATCATCAGTCTATTTTTTCTAACTGTACATTGTTTTATGCAGTATCACATCTAATTTTCAAAAAACCTTCCCCAGAGGAAACCCTTGGAGGCGAAACATGTCGGGATAAGTCACTCCATGCTACTTTTGAGTGACCACTTTTTCCATCTGTTTAGATGTGTACTTGTATCTGCGTATCATAATGTACAGCCAACACTTTTAAATCTGTCTTTTATGTAATACATTTTGTTATATTTTTTACATCTTGGAGTATTGTAAGTAACTTCTTTGCCTGGCACCCTTAAAATGCCACCAAAAAACCTTCCCTTGTTTAGATGTATAATACAGGTATTTTTTTCCCACTTCTGGGCATAGATCTCCGCAGTATCCACGGCGATCTATGCTATGTCTGGCCCCTCCTCCATCCCCCACGCTGTCTTCTGGGAGACACACAGGTCCCAGAAGACAGCAGGGACCAGTGAGATCGTGCAGCACGACTCGTGCATGCGCAGTAGGGAACCAGGCTGTAAAGCCCCAAGGCTTCACTTCCTGATTCCCTTTCCAGAAGATGCCGGCGCCTGCATCCGGGAGCCAAGGGACAGATCGGGTGAGGACATTGTGGGCGCCCTGGGCAGGCAAGTGTCCTAATATTAAAAGTCAGCAGCTGCAGTATTTTGTAGCTTCTAACTTTTCATTTTTTTTCGGAGGAACTACGCTTTAAAGAGGAACTGCAGTCTGCTCACATAGTTTTGTAATAAAAACATCTTTGCCATTCTGAAGCTTCCCTCCAACCATTTTGCATATTTTATATATACTGTGATTCTGTACTTGCCAAATATGCTGCAGAAATCTCCCTCCACTAAGTCTGGCCAGGGCCGGATTAACAGAAGGGCTATTAGAGCTGCAACCCCTAGGCCCCTCCCTCTAAATGGGCCCATGCCAGTGGCTTATCTGTGTGGCATCCTGAAGGAAGAGGAGCCCTTTGTGCACTGCACACATGGAGGAGACAAGTGTCAGCCACTGCAGCCGAGTCCTGTTTCTGCCGATGCCTGCCTCCTATGACAGGATCTGTTCCACTCACACAGATCCTCAGTGTCTGGGAGCTGCAGGCAGCTGTCTGGGGGAGGGGTGCTGATGTTATCCTAACCAGCAGGTGCCGGGGAGGAAGGAAATCTGCCATGCTGTTGAGCTAAGGTCATTAAACTTATTCGGGAGGGAGGATTGTGTAGAAACTGACCTGGGGGTGGTGTAATGATTTTCTGAGGAGCAGACTGCTGCTCCCCCCCATGTTATTTGCTCTCTTGTGTTCACTATGTCATGTGCTGTGCCATGAAATGCCCACTATGTCATGTGCAGTACCCACCATGTCATTTGCTGTGCTGTGTCCACTATGTCATGTGCTGTGCCATGAAATGCCCACTATGTCATGTGCAGTACCCACCATGTCATTTGCTGTGCCATGAAGTGCTTACTGTCATGTGCTGTGCCATGAAGTACTCACTATGTCATGTGCTGTGCCATGCAGTACTCACCATGTCATGTGCAGTGCCCACCATGTGGTGCTGTGCCATGCAGTGCCCACCATGTCATGTGCTGTGCCTTGCGGTGCCCACCATGTCATGTGCAGTGCCCACTATGTTGTGGTGTGCCATGCAGTGCCCGCCATGTAATGTGCAGTGTCCATCATGTCATGTGCTGTACCTTGCAGTGCCCACCATGTCATGTGCTGTGCCCAGAATGTAATGTGCTATGCCATGTAGTGCCCACCATATCATGTGCGGTTCCTACCATTTAACGTGAAGTGCCCACAATGTCATGTGCATTGCTCACCATGTAATGTGCTATGCCATGCAGTACCCACCATGTAATGTGTTGTGCCATGCAGTGCCCACCATGTCATGTGCTGTGTTGTGTCCACCATGTCATCTGCTGAGCCATGCATTGCCTACCATGTCATGTGATGTGCGTTGCCCATCATGTCATGTGCCGTGGATTGCCCACCATGTCATGTGCCATGCAGTACCCACAATGGAACGTGCTGTGCAGTGCTTAACATGTCATTTGCTGTGCCCACCATGTAATGTGCTGTGTTGTGCTTTGCCCACCATGTCATGTGCAGTGCCCACCATGTCATGTGGTGTCGTGCAGTGCCCACCATGTCATGTGCAGTACCCACCATATAATATGATGTGCCCACCATAAATTGTGCTATGCAGTGCCCACCATGTAATGTGCTCAGCTGTGCCCGACATGTCACTTGCTGTGCCCACCATATATAAGGTGCTGTGCCCACCATGTGCTGTGTTGTACCCACCATGTAATGTGCTGTGTTGTGCAGCACCAAAAGAACAAATGACTCCTGCGCACAAGTGGACAACCAGACAGATGGTACAACAACACAGGCCTTGCTGCCCTCAAGGATGGGGAATCCTAGTAGACAAAGGAATAAAAAGAAAAAGGGGGCGCACCAGCCATGTATTTTGCAAATTATTTTATTCAATAAATTATTTTGCAAAGATAATGCACATGGCTGGTGCACCCCCTTTTTCTTTATATTTCTTTGTGCAGCACCAACCATGTCATGTGCTGTGCCCACCATATACTGTACTGTGCACACCATGTAATGTGCTGTATTGTGCAGTGCCCACCATGTAATGTGCTATGCCATGCTCACCATTGAATGTGCTGTGCAGTGCCCAATGTCATTTGTTATGCCCACCGTCATTTGTTATGCCCAACATGTAATGTGCTATATTCATGTATCCACCATGTAATGTGCTGTGCTTTGCCTCCCCCATGTAACATACTCTGCTCTGTCACTTATGTAATGCCACCCTCT